>JAWNNS010000130.1:0-62597 GCA_035044605.1 Scaptomyza cyrtandrae | reverse complement strand
GTAGGACTGAACTTTTAAAGCCACGTTTATTAAAACAACTTCTTTGATTTAATATAAAAAATAATAATTACAACGTTTATTCAGCGAACATTTCATTATATGCGTACACAATTTCAACTTCTTAATTTGTACGGCCTTCCGCTTTGCCGTTTCAGTTACTACTACTCTTCATACATCTTTTAGTGGTGTGCTTATACTAAGATATCCTATCGATTACTACAACTTAATATTAGATCTTATAGATAGTTATCGGCATCAGTTGCTAGAGCTGGCAATCCTACATTCGTCCATCCTACTAATTATTCGTCCCGAATAATGGGTTTCAAATTTTCATATTTTCAGCAATTGTGTTAGTATTTGTCGGTCCTTCAAAGTTACCTAGCTTTTCTACTATGTACCGTCCACGTCTCAATTTATGTTTCACAACATAGGGACCAAGAAACTTCCCTTTCAGTTTCAGTCCGGCTCCGAACTGGGTTCGATTAATGGCAACCATATCGTCGACGCTGTACTCGTTATCTGGCTTTCTTGATTTATTGAATGACTTGCGGCTTTCTTCTTGAATCGACAAAATATTTTCCTTTACCATTTGCCTTAACTCATCTTTCTCTTTTTGTAACTCAACTACTAATTCCTCGTCTATTAATTTTTCAAATTCATTGTTATATTTCGTTCTTAATTGTAAGCCTGTAAGAATTTTAAACGGAGACACCTTTGTGCTCCTCGGTGGAGTAGAATTTATAAATTGTTGTACTCTTCCAACATGCTTGTACCATGCTTTTGGGTCTGATACGCACAATTTCGTCGGCACCGCAATTGACGGTATGACTATTAATTCATTGATTGGATTCTTATGTAATATGTCATACCTCAAATAATAATCATCATAGGTAGATGTCTCTAAAACTTTGCAAATTGCATTTATCCATTTGTCCTGTCTCTGGGCCTGCAATATACGATGTTTAAGCCAATGAGAATGTAAAGTAAGAGAGGAAACCAGAGTTTCTAATTTCTGTTAACTTTTCACATTTTTCAAGCTTTTTAGCACCTGTTTCCCCTCAATTCGTTTTATCTTTCCGGTTATCTTCCCGGACTACCGCTATGTTTGAATTGGATTTTGCTTTGTATATCCACTGTCTGTTTATGCTGAAAGCCTAATTCATATTTCGCAGCATGAACACATATCAATGTATCCATTCCCTTACTCTTGTAAGCTAAGAGTGCCTTAGAAAGAATTAGCAAACAAATTGAACATTTTCTCAAGTTTATCATATGAAATTGGTGAGCTGCTAGTTATTTTGCTTTCAAATAGAGTAAGTTTGCTTGTTATAGACTGAACCCACTAAAAAAAAGGGAAAAAGGGTATATTGTTTGTGTGCAAAAGTATGTAACAGGCAGAAGGAAGTAAAGGGTTCAGGGTATCGTCTAGTTGCGATCTCTTGACTAGAGCCTTCTTTCTTGTGTGTTAAAAGTTGTTGCCGACCAATGAGTATGTATATGTATGTTTGTATGCTCATTGAAGTCGAAGGCAAATCGTTTACGGACGGCCTGCTGCATGTGGCCTTGGGCCGTCTTTTTGTGTATGCATGTGTCTGCGTCTAACGGGACTAGGCAGAACAAAAATAATAACAACAACAACACGTGACGGTTGTCGTTGCTGAAACGCACACGCTGCTCAATGTTGTTTTGATACCCTTTGTTAGAATATTTAATTAATGTCAATGCAATTATTAATATATATTAATGTTATATAAGGACAATTAATGTTAAGTATATGAATACAAAATGCGTTTATTTTATGGTTAGTGTTAATGTGGTATTTAGTCATTTTAAGCCCTTTTCAATAAGTCATTAGTGGTCTACCTAATTGCCAATATATACATAAGCACATATGGTGGAAGTCATATTTAGGTATCTCACGTTTGGCCATTCAATTTTACGAAGTTCATACAAAGCTATGCTGCTTTCCCATTTTAGGCATTAGCAAGCAGATAGAACCAAAAGTCGACCACCAACCAAAACAAAGTTGAATAATGGCCGCTCACTATCGTTATCTAACGCATCGCACACTTCGTGAATGAGTTGAAAAGCAGAAGTGATACTTATTTCCCCAGGTGCTATTAATTTTAAAAAATGTTAAGTTAACAGAAGAGTGCGACTCTGGTTTCCTCTCTTACTTTACATTCTCATTGGTTCACAGAGCGCAAATCAATGAGAATGTAAAGTAAGAGAGGAAACCAGAGTTTCTAATTTCTGTTAACTTTTCACATTTTTCAAGCTTTTTAGCACCTGTTTCCCCTCAATTCGTTTTATCTTTTCTGTTATCTTCTCGGACTACCGCTATGTTTGAATTGGATTTTGCTTTGTCTATTGACTGCACATGCTTTGTCTCATGTACTTTTGGCACTGTCTGTTTATGCTGAAAGCCTCATACATGTTTTGAAGCATGAACACATATCAATGTATCCATTCCCTTACTCATGTAACTTAAGAGTGTATAAAAAAGAATTAGTAAACCAATTTAAAATTTTTTTAAGCTTATTTGAAATTGGTGGGCTGTTTGTTATTGTGCTTTCAAGTAAAGTAAATTTGCTTGTTATACCCTGAACCCACTGAAAATGGCAAAAAGGTTTTGTGCAAAAGTATGTAACAGGCAGAAGGAAGCCAAGTATAGTATAGGGTTCTGGGTATCTAGTCGGGATTTCTCGACTAGGGCCTTCTTACTTGTATCTTAAAATTTTGTTGTTGCCGACCACTGAGTATTAATATGTATGTTTGTGTTTGTATGCTTGTTGAAGTCGAAGGCAAATCGTCTGCGGATGGCCTGCTTCATGTGGCCTTGAGCCGTTTTTTTGTGTATACATGCCTGTGCGTCTAACGGGACTGGGACTACAGAACGCAGAAATAATAACAACAACAACACGTGACGGTTGTCGTTGCTGAACCATATTCAATTAAAGTCAATGAAATTATTAACGTATATTTTTAATACAGGGACTCGTATTTGAATGCAAAATGTGTTTATTTTACGGTTAGTGGTAATGTGGTATTTAGTCATTTTAAACCTGTTCAATAAGTTATTAGTTATCTATCTAATGCATATATACGTAGGTGGTTTGACAAGTACCCGAGCTATAAAAGAAAAACGAAAATTTTTGGAAAAGTTATAATTTATTTTTCAACGTAATCTCCTTTTAGCTCGATACATTTAATCCAGCGATTCTCCAATTTTTTATCCCTTCTAAAAAAATACGATATCTGAAGCTCTGCAAAATAGGTCTCCGTAGTGGCAATAACCTCCTCGTCCG
This sequence comes from Scaptomyza cyrtandrae, assembly GCA_035044605.1. NCBI lineage: Eukaryota > Metazoa > Arthropoda > Insecta > Diptera > Drosophilidae > Scaptomyza > Scaptomyza cyrtandrae. The sequence goes on along the minus strand of JAWNNS010000130.1, from coordinate 59,289 downwards.
ACCGAAATTTCTGCCCAGCGATTGACTTTTTCAAGTTTGGAAACAAAAAAAAGTCGCAAGGGGCCAAATCTGGAGAATAAGGTGGATGGGGCAGCAGTTCGTAGCGTAATTCTAACAATTTTGCCTCTGCTTCGAAGTGGTCAGGCGGTTGCGCTTGTTCTCTGGAGTGAGCAAACGCGGCACCCATCGCGCCGACAGCTTTCTCATGCCCAATGTTTCATGTGGGACATGAAACACTCGTTCTGTTCAGATGCCCACTGTCTCAGCTAACTCGCGCACCTTCAACCGGCGGTCTGACATTACGAGATCATGTAATTTTTTCACTTTATCCTCCGTGATAGCCGTTTTCGGGGCACCTGGTCGTGGCTCATCAAAAACGGACGTGCGACCACGTTGAAACTCATTAAACCAAAATCCGACGGTCGTCATCGAAGGAGCAGAGTCACCGTACACAGTATCCAAGCGTTCTTTGATTTCGCTGCGTGATTTCCTCTCCAAAAACAAGAATCGAATTACCGACCGATATTGCTCTTTTCCATTTTTCTAAAATGCGCGGACACGACTGCTTTGACAGGTTGTAAAAACAAAACTAAAAGTCCGATTGGACTGAAATTTTTACTGTGGCCGTCTAGGTTATTGAACTTTACGATAGTGGCGCTATGTTGCAATAGTAGCGCAACCTGGCGTCAAGCTCGGGTACTTGTCAAACCACCCACGTACATACGCATATATGTGGTGGAAGGCACATTTAAGTATCTTGCGTTTGGCCATACAATTGCACAAAAATCATATTACATAATCTTTGGTCGGCGCCGTGTTCTGTGGTGTGTAGTGCGCTTGACCCAAAATTTTTTTTGTTATTATGCTGCAAATTATGCGAGGAATTCTATTAAGCATAGTTTCGCATTGGGCTAGCGCTTGTCCCAAATATTTTGATTAGGTATTGATACTTTGTATCTAAACCTAGTTTTGCTTTTGGCTGGCGCCACCTGGATTTAATCAGATGATTAATTAACTCGCTGATAGTTAGAGAAATGCAACTCTTAAGCCGAAACCGATCGCAAGATGGGGCTTCATCCCCGATGAAGGTCGTGGTTTCGGCCTCTTTGAATTTAGACAGTCGGGACATGCAGACGTATAAAACGTGCGTTGATAAAAATATCAGAGAATTTTTCTTATCTCGTGCAAAATATGCTATAACATTCAAAATGCAAGTAACTTCGCGTCCATAAAGCCACGAACAATTGAAAACAGTTTAAAATAAAACAAAAAGACAAGTACAACCCCCTGCCGCCGTCAACGTCGGAGAACAAAAAAAAGATAAGAAAAAAAAAACTATGTACGCCACAACGTCCAAGTGCATAACCCCGCGGAGTGACCAAATATATCCAGCGGAGTAATCAAATATAACCCAGTGAAGTGACTAAATAAATCCAGCGGAGTAACCAATTATAAGCCAGTGGAGTGAACAATTATAGCCCCGCGGAGTGAAAAATATATCCAGCCCCGGCAGCCCCGACCCGGGCTACGTGCAGCACTACTACGTGGGACTATCCGAAGTGTAAACGGCCGACCAAACAAAAAAAAACAATTTTTGTGTTATAAGTTCAAATACCCTACAATTAGTTTATGGTCAGGTCAACAATTCAAAAAAAAAGTTTTTAATTAAGTTAAATATATATATATATATATATTTAAAAATTCAAACTATATAAAATTGATAAATATAAAATACAAACATTAGAAATTGAAATAAAAAAAAAATTAATTAAAAATAAAATTCATATATATATCATTAATTATAAAATAAATGAAATAACTAAAAATGAAACAATAGCCTAAAATAAATAATGCTAACGAATAAATTAGTGTTTAGAAAAATAAGCAATCCCACCTGTTTCACAGTGCAGCTCTTCGCAACGGCAAAAGATCTTTTGGACGTCGAGGAGAACATGAAAGTGCTGCTATCATTTTTTTTTTTCGTTTGCTATTATTTTTTTCCAGCCAGTGATAAGTGAATGTGCTATAGCACACCGGCAAGGCCGCTCTCTTAAAGATAAGAAAAGCTTGCGCCACTCGCAGCTTCTTCTAAGCTTGCGTTGTTGTTGTCGTGCCTATTAATACTCGAGCCTTCTGCCTAAAAGTATTAAAAATCTCTAATCGCCTGCGCGATATGCCACTTAATTACGATGTAAAATAAATATTTCCGCCCACTACACTACTATTTTACTACAGAATAACAACTTTGCATTATTTGGCCATATAAAAGAAAATAAATAAATAAAATAAAACAAAACAAAAACCAATCAAAATAAAATAAAATTAAATACAAAAAAGGAAAATAAAATAAAATAAAAAACATGGATACAAAATATAAAAAAATTGTATTCTCTAATTAACATTATAAAATAATAATTTTTCTAAACAAAAAAAAAATTTATTTTTATTCCTTAATTAACATTCTAAAAATTATTTTTCTAAACAAAAAAATAATAATAAAATTGTATTACTTAATTAACATTTTAAAAATCAATTTCCTAACAAAAAAAAATCTAAAATATAAATGATCATAATATGTAGGTTTGGCAGCTATAGCAGCTGATGCCGATAACTATCTATAAGATCTAATATTAAGTTGTAGTAATCGATAGGATATCTTAGTATAAGCACACCACTAAAAGATGTATGAAGAGTAGTAGTAACTGAAACGGCAAAGCGGAAGGCCGTACAAATTAAGAAGTTGAAATTGTGTACGCATATAATGAAATGTTCGCTGAATAAACGTTGTAATTATTATTTTTTATATTAAATCAAAGAAGTTGTTTTAATATACGTGGCTTTAATAGTTCAGTCCTACATATATGTAACCGAATAACGAAGAATTGAAAATTTCTAAATAAATACCGGATCAGAAGTTGCTGGCGATACATTTTTTTTAATATTATTTTTTCTTGTTGAGTTAAACGACTTATAAAAAAATATTAAATTTTTTTTTAGCACTTTAGCTTTGTTTATGGCATTCTTTTTGTTTGAAATTATAATAGTATTATATAGGAACAATTTTGAAAATTGTTAAAACTCAAGAAAAACAAGCCCTAATGAATAGAGCTACCTTTTAAGGAATAAATAAATTAATAATTAATAATAATTAATATAATCTAGATATAGGAATATTTTGGATAAGAATAAAGTGAATTGTAATAACCTTGTACGTTAAAATGAATCAATAAGTTTTTTTTTTGGGAGTCATGCAGCGAAGGGATGTAAGAAGTAAGATTTAGTAGGTCGTTTGGTTAAGGGATCCTCACTCAAATAATGAAATGGAATATGAGGATCATGGTAGGGTGGGCCAAACGACGAAGGTGGAGTGTCGCCTCCAATACCTTATGTGAGAAATATCTCGAGTCCTGTCCGTCCGTTAACTCACCCGTTCCCCTTTTTAAGGCAAATTACTATGGTCCGCACGCGATAAAATATTAATAATAGTGAGCACCGCGAGTCTGTAATACAAGAAACAACAAAATTGGAACCTGCCCCCATCTACCGATCATACAGCCGGAGCTAACGCGTGCACCTCTTTCTTGTTATACGATTTAACATCTTCTCGTTCATAACGTTACACGCTACAGGTATTGTTTTTGAGCGTCGAATTTTGCGAAAAAAAATGATCCGTTATTGGCGTCACGAACAAGCGAGCTACCAGCTCTGTATTAGTGCCCGTGGTCGGCAATTTCATTACTGCCGGCCACTTTTTTTCAATGAACATTCGTTAAAATTTATGTTGTTCGTTATATTATTACTTTTACTTTTCTTTATTTTATTTTTTATTTATTTTTTTTTTTAAACGGGTGATCCCTCTTCTGAGATTGTAGTAGGCAAATAACTGACACCGTCGATTTAATATAATTCTTTATTTTGTAAATTACCTTAATAGTACGTTCACTTATTCTTACGCTCATGATAAGACTGACTGCCTCGAGCTCGTCAGTCTTAACATGTACCTCCGGGTTCTCATTTAACAGATGTCAAATGAGCTTAACATTACAGCTTAGGATACAAAGCTACGATAATGTAATGATTCAAGATAGAAAGCAAGCTACCCCTCTTTTTTTACAGTTAATATTTGCGCTCTGTGAATAAGTACCTATTTCCCCTTCGTATTTCTTCCAGTTAGATTCTTATTTTTGTTCATTGCTTATATTTCTCGGTCTGCCGCCGTGTATGAATTTGTTTTTGCTTTGTGTATGGACTGCTCATGCTGCTTCGTATGTACACGCATTTGGCACTGTCTGTTTATGATGAAAGCCTTATTCATATTATGCCACATGAACACATATTAATGTATCCATTCCCTTACTCTTGTAAGCTAAGAGCGCCTTAGAAAGAATTAGCAAACCAATTGAATATTTTCTAAAGTTTGTCATGTGAAATTGTTTGGCTGCTGGCAAAAACGATATTCACCATATTTGGTTACAAAGATTATGTAAAGAAAGATAGGAAACAAGCTACCCCTCTTTTTTAACACAAACGATAAAACCTGAAATAAGCTCCTGGGGAAATGAATATCGTTTTTGCTTTTTAACTCCAATGAGAATCTTAGTGTACACGGATTCTCATTAGATCGAAGCGTGTGATGCGTCAGACAAAGATTAAACGTTGTCGCACTTCATTTTGCCGTTGTGTGGTGGCCGAAGTTGAGATTTTAAATATTCGACTTTTGTTTCTGTCTGCTTGCTATGCCTCAAATGGGAGGGTAATATAGACTTTATACGATTTATATGCAATTGTATGGCTAATCGTGAGACACTTAACTATGACTTCTATCATACATATACGTGTGTACATATTGAAAATTAGGTAGATCATTAATGACTTATTGAACAGAATTAAGTTGATTAAATACCAAATTAGCACTAACCGTAAAATAAACATATTTTGCATTCAAATACTTGTCCCTGTATTAAAAATATACATTAATAATTTCATTGACTTGTAATTGTAATAAAGGGTACTAAAACACATTGAGCAGCGTGTACGTTTCAGCAACGACAATCGTCACGTGTTGTTGTATTAATTTTGCTTTCTGCCTAGTTTCGTTAGACGGACCAAGGCACATGCAGCAGGCTAGCTGCAGATGATTTGCCTTCGACACCAATGAGCATACAAACACAAACATACATATGGATATGCACATACTCATTTGTCGGCAACAACAAAATTTTAAAATGCAAGTAAGGCTCTAGTCGAGAAATCCCGACTAGATGATACCCTGAGCCCTATACTGTATTTACTACTACTTACTATACATCGACTGGCTGTTCATACTGATCAATATTATATATACTTTATGGGGTCGGAGAAGCTTCCTCTTGCGTGTTACATACGTTTGCACATAAACAATACACCCTTTTTCCCATTTTTCCCAGTGCCAAAAACATACGACGCAGCATTAGCAGTCCATACACAAAGCAAAAACAAATTCATGTACGGCGGCAGACCAAGAAGTATAAGCAATGAAGAAAAATAAGAATCTAACTGGGAGAAATACTAAGGAGAAATAGGTGCTTATTCACAGCAATGAGAATGTAAAGTAAGAGAGGAAACCAGAGTTTCGAATTTCTGTTAACTTTTCACATTTTTCAAGCTTTTTAGCACCTGTTTCCCCTCAATTCGTTTTATCTTTTCGTCTATCTTGTTGGACTACCGCTATGTTTGAATTGGATTTTGCTTTGTATATCCACTGTCTGTTTATGCTGAAAGCCTAATTCATATTTCGCAGCATGAACACATATCAATGTATCCATTCCCTTACTCTAAGCTAAGAGTGCCTTAGAAAGAATTAGCAAACAAATTGAACATTTTCTCAAGTTTATCATATGAAATTGGTGAGCTGCTGGTTATTTTGCTTTCAAATAGAGTAAATTTGCTTGTTATAGACTGAACCCACTAAAAAAAAAGGGAAAAAGGGTATATTGCTTGTAAGCAAAAGTATGTAACAGGCAGAATGAAGTAAAGGGTTCAGGGTATCGTCTAGTTGCGATCTCTTGACTAGAGCCTTCTTTCTTGTGTGTTAAAAGTTGTTGCCGACCAATGAGTATGTATATGTATGTTTGTATGCTCATTGAAGTCGAAGGCAAATCGTTTACGGACGGCCTGCTGCATGTGGCCTTGGGCCGTCTTTTTGTGTATGCATGTGTCTGCGTCTAACGGGACTAGGCAGAACAAAAATAATAACAACAACAACACGTGACGGTTGTCGTTGCTGAAACGCACACGCTGCTCAATGTTGTTTTGATACCCTTTGTTAGAATATTTAATTAATGTCAATGCAATTATTAATATATATTAATGTTATATAAGGACAATTAATGTTAAGTATATGAATACAAAATGCGTTTATTTTATGGTTAGTGTTAATGTGGTATTTAGTCATTTTAAGCCCTTTTCAATAAGTCATTAGTGGTCTACCTAATTGCCAATATATACATAAGCACATATGGTGGAAGTCATATTTAGGTATCTCACGTTTGGCCATTCAATTTTACGAAGTTCATACAAAGCTATGCTGCTCTCCCATTTTAGGCATTAGCAAGCAGATAGAACCAAAAGTCGACCACCAACCAAAACAAAGTTGAATAATGGCCGCTCACTATCGTTATCTAATGCATCGCACACTTCGTGAATGAGTTGAAAAGCAGAAGTGATACTTATTTCCCCAGGTGCTATTTATTTTAAAAAATGTTAAGTTAACAGAAGTTCGAAACTCTGGTTTCCTCTCTTACTTTACATTCTCATTGATTCACAGAGCGCAGATATTAACTGTAAAAAAGAGGGGTAGCTTGCTTCCTATCTTGAATCATTACATTATCGTAGGTATCCGTCTTTCTCTGCTTCACGTCTTTGATGTGATACAGACAGCCTTCTTCGATGTCTGCTTCTTTTCGCCGTTATTCCTTCAAAAAATGCGCGTCTGCTGCTTCACACTAAGTTGTTCACGCCTCGTTGATTCGCAAAATGAAAACACTTAGTTTTTGTTGACGTCGATCGCCTTCTTTTCACCGTTATTTTTCGCCGTTATCTCGTACCAGCCGTCGCCAGCGATCGTCACGTCTGCCGCTATCACCGTTATTCTCAGCGTCTCTGCTTGTAGCGTTCTTGTCGCTCCAACGTACAAAGTATTCGCCAGCAACTGAATACTTTCGCAGAATTTCTCCAATTCTGCCACCTTTACATCTTCACAGTAAGACGATACCGACTGCGTAGAACTTAATCACTTTGCATTTAATTTGCATTAACTGCAACCTCCTCCATCAACGCAATTGAATAATGTTAGTTTTGCTGAGCTTGAGCAACTTTGACAACTTTAAAAAGCACTTTTTTGTCACCGAATGTTTGCATTACTTTTTAATTCGCTGTATTGGTCTTTATGTTCATCCCGGTTGAGCCCCCAAAATTGTAGGACTGAACTTTTAAAGCCACGTTTATTAAAACAACTTCTTTGATTTAATATATAAAATAATAATTACAACGTTTATTCAGCGAACATTTCATTATATGCGTACACAATTTCAACTTCTTAATTTGTACGGCCTTCCGCTTTGTCGTTTCAGTTACTACTACTCTTCATACATCTTTAAGTGGTGTGCTTATACTAAGATATCCTATCGATTACTACAACTTAATATTAGATCTTATAGATAGTTATCGGCATCAGCTGCTAGAGCTGCCAATCCTACATATTATGATCATTTATATTTTAGATTTTTTTTTGTTAGGAAATTGATTTTTAAAATGTTAATTAAGTAATACAATTTTATTATTATTTTTTTGTTTAGAAAAATAATTTTTAGAATGTTAATTAAGGAATAAAAATAAATTTTTTTTTTGTTTAGAAAAATTATTATTTTATAATGTTAATTAGAGAATACAATTTTTTTATATTTTGTATCCATGTTTTTTATTTTATTTTATTTTATTTTTCTGTTTTGTATTAAATTTATTTTATTTTGATTGGTTTTTGTTTTGTTTTATTTTATTTATTTATTTTATTTATTTATTTTTATATGGCCAAATAATGCAAAGTTGTTATATTGTAGTAAAATAGTAGTGTAGTGGGCGGAAATATTTATTTTACATCGTAATTAAGTGGCATATCGCGCAGGCGATTAGAGATTTTTAATACTTTTAGGCAGAAGGCTCGAGTATTAATAGGCACGACAACAACAACGCAAGCTTAGAAGAAGCTGCGAGTGGCGCAAGCTTTTCTTATCTTTAAGAGAGCGGCCTTGCCGGTGTGCTATAGCACATTCACTTATCACTGGCTGGAAAAAAATAATAGCAAACGAAAAAAAAAAATGATAGCAGCACTTTCATGTTCTCCTCGACGTCCAAAAGATCTTTTGCCGTTGCGAAGAGCTGCACTGTGAAACAGGTGGGATTGCTTATTTTTCTAAACACTAATTTATTCGTTAGCATTATTTATTTTAGGCTATTGTTTCATTTTTAGTTATTTCATTTATTTTATATTTAATGATATATATATGAATTTTATTTTTAATTAATTTTTTTTTATTTCAATTTTTTATGTTTGTATTTTATATTTATCAATTTTATATAGTTTGAATTTTTAAATTTTAGAGCTAGAGCATATATATATATATATATATATATAGGCAATTTAACTTAATAAAAAACTTTTTTTTTTGAATTGTAAACTAATTGTAGGGTATTTGAACTTATAACACAAAAATTGTTTTTTTTTTGTTTGGTCGGCCGTTTACACTTCGGATAGTCCCACGTAGTAGTGCTGCACGTAGCCCGGGTCGGGGCTGCGAGCTTGCGGATACCTCCGATGCATCCGAGCTAAGCGTTGCAGCGGAGAACCAAGTGCGCAAGGCGAAAAAGGGCAAAGGCAGGAGGGCCAGAGAGAGGCTCACCGAGTCTTCTGACGAGGGAATGGTGAGGAAGTACGCGCTGCTGGATGTTGCCGCCGTTGCTGCCCCCATGGACACCACCGCCGATGTTGACGCCGCCCCACCGTCCACCGTCCCCTCGTCTGCCCTTTCTATCGACCCCGCTGACCCTGACGTTGCCACCACCGCCGTTCCCGATACCATCCGCGTTGCCATCCCCGCCGTCCCCGTTGCCGCCAAAATACCCGTCGCCGTCTACCCCGTTGTCGCTGATGCCGCCACGGCTCCTAAGTCGCTTTCCGGAACGCTCGCTTCCTTCCGTGCCGCCAACACGCGCGCTGCACGCCCGACGACTGTTGCTATGGACACGGAGTCCAGCCTGATGGAACTCGCAGCGATCCAGCGCGCTGTGAAGGAGGCTGTGCTGCACGCTAGGCTGGAGCCAGCTGCAGCCATGCAGATTTTCGACGCCGCCGCCAAATACGACGCCCTAGTTGCGAAACTGGTCGTTCACGCTGGTGTCCTTGAGGGCAGTCTGGAGAGGAGGGATGCCGCTTCAACAACGCACATCCAGCCGACTGCTTTCCAGGCTTTCCAGGCTCCTACCGCCGCTGCGATAGTCCCAACTGCTGCCCCTAGAGCAAAGAAGGCCGTGGAGACATGGTCGGCTGTTGTCACCAGCAACGACGCGAACTTGTCTGGCAAACAAGTGGCCGACAAAATAATGAAGGAAGTGGCACCTACGCTTGGCGTCCGCCTGCATGAGGTGCGCGAGTTGAAGCGTGGTGGCGCTGTTATTCGCACGCCTTCAGTTAGCGAGCTGAAGCGCGTCGTGGGGAATGCCAAGTTCTCTGAAGTTGGACTAAATATCGCCAGAAGCAAAGGACTGCAGCACAAGGTGGCCGTCAGCGATGTGGACACCACCATTTCGCCGGAGGTCTTCATGGAGGAACTGTACGCCAACAACTTCAAGGACGAGTTTTCCCCGGCTGCCTTCAAACAGGCGGTACATCTGGAGACGAAGCCGTGGTCCGTCACCAATGGCGTCACATTAAATCTGACGCTTGAGGTGGATGAGAAAGCGCTAGCCGTACTTGATAAGACCGGACGGGTCTACATCAAGTGGTTCTCGTACCGATGCCGGCCGCTCATCCGCACCTATGCATGCCACAGGTGCGTCGGATTTGACCACAAAGTGTCTCAATGCCGCTTCAAGAGCGAAGTCTGTCGCCATTGTGGCCAGCCCGGTCACACCGCAGCGAAGTGTACCAGCCCGGTGGACTGCCGGAACTGCCGCTTTAAGGGACTCCCCTCAGGACACTACATGCTGTCAGAGGCTTGTCCCGTCTACGGTGCTTTGTTAGCGAGGGTGCGAGCTAGACATTAAAATGTTCAGCTTCACCCAAGCAAATTGTGGCCGCGGCCGAGCTGCCAACATCGAGCTCGGAGTCCGCATGCGGGAATCTGGTCATGGCTTCGCCCTTGTCCAGGAGCCATACGTTGACACGGCTGGCAGGATAACGGGCTTCCCGGCGGGAATGCGCGTTTTCGCCGACAAGAGGTCGAAGGCAGCAGTCATCGTGGACGAACCAGACGCCATCTGTATGCCGTTGGAGCCGCTCATCACCGACTTTGGAGTATGCGTGAGTGTCACCGGAAAACATGGCTCGTTTTTCCTGACCTCCGTATACTGCCAATTCAACGCTGAACTGGAGCCGTACATTAGGTACTTAGATGCGGTGCTACTACAGGCCAGTAGCATTCCTGTCATCTTCGGGCTTGACGCAAATGCAGTATCCCCCTTGTGGTTCAGCAAGCTCTCTGAGTCTACACAGAGACATCTGAATCACGAGCGAGGCGAGCTGCTTGTGGATTGGATACTCGGAAGTCGAGCCGACGTACTTAATGTACCCAGTGAGGTGTACACGTTCGATAATCGCAGAGCGCAAAGCGATATCGACGTGACAATCGTCAGCGCAGCAGCGTCTATGAGGGCCGCATATGACTGGAGAGTGGACGAGTGGGACGTGAGTGATCACAACATTATCACCGTTGTGATTACGCGCGACCCCGAACGCGCAGTTGAGAGCTTTGCTCCTGTGCCGTCTTGGAAGCTCAAAAATGCACGCTGGCGGCTGTTCGGTGATGAAGTGGCACGGCTTGCAGCCGAACTGCCAGAGGATTACGAAGCAACGCCGTTGGACAACCAAGTATCTGCACTGCGCACGCTAGTGCACGACGTGTGTGACAGAGTACTTGGACGCAGATCTCCAAGAGCCGCTGGGAAAGTGGTCTGGTGGAATGCCGGCCTTAGTACCAAGCGCCAAGAGGTCAGGAGACTGAGGCGAAGGCTCCAGAATGCTCGTCGGCGTGGTCACGTTGACGATGCTGAGCGACTTGCAATTGAGCTACGTATTTCTGCTAGCCAATACAAGAAGCTTATTCTGTCAGAGAAGGAGAAGGACTGGCGCCGCTTCGTGGGAGAGCACAGGGATGATCCATGGGGACACGTCTACAGGATCTGCAGAGCGCGCAAGAAGAGCATCGAGTTTGGGTGTCTCCGGTCGGACGGCGAGCTAGTCGTAACATGGCACGACTGTGCGGGAGTGCTCCTCCGCAACTTCTTCCCTGTTGCGGAGTCAACTGCACCCATTGCCGTCCCGGACGTCTCACCGCCACCGCTCGATGTCTCTGAGGTGGATGCATGTGTCGCCAGGCTGAAGAGCAGGCGCTCTCCCGGCATCGACGGCATCACCGGCACGATCTGCAAGGAGCTATGGCGTGCCATCCCTCAGCACCTCACAGCGTTGTTTTCCCGCTGCATAGAGCAAGGACACTTTCCAACGGAGTGGAAACGCCCGAGAGTAGTTGCGCTGCTCAAGGGGCCCGATAAGGACAGGAGCGATCCCAGCTCTTATCGTGGTATATGCCTGCTACCAGTTCTGGGCAAGGTGCTTGAGGGACTCATGGTGAGTCGGATGAAGGAGGTGCTACCAACCGGCAGCAGATGGCAGTTCGGATTTCGGCCAGGACTTTGCGTGGAGGATGCATGGAGGCACGTCAAGTGCACCGTCGACGCCAGCATGACAAAGTACGTCCTTGGAATCTTCGTTGATTTCAAGGGCGCCTTTGATCACGTCGAGTGGAACTCGGTGCTGCGACGTCTCATTGACGCTGGATGCCAAGAAGCCAACTTGTGGAGAAGCTTCTTCTCTGGCAGGAGCGCAAGCATGATCAGCAGTTATGGAGAGCACACTGTTCCGGTGACACGAGGTTGCCCACAAGGTTCCATCAGTGGTCCATTCATTTGGAACCTCATGATGGACGTGCTTCTCCAGCGCTTGGAGCCTCACTGCCCGCTCAGCGCGTATGCAGACGACTTGCTGCTAATCGTCGAGGGAGATTCCCGCAGAGTCCTGGAAGGAAAAGGCACGGAGTTGATGTCCATCGTTGGAGCTTGGGGGGACGAGGTCGGTGTTGCTGTCTCCATCAGCAAATCGGCCACAATGCTGCTGAAGGGAAAGCTGTCACATAACAGGCCGCCACTGGTACGGCTTGGTCAAACAAGCCTGCCATATGTCAGGATGTACCGGTACCTGGGCATCACAGTCGGCGAGCGGTTAAATTTTAACCCGCATATCGCGTCTCTACGTGATCGGCTGACTGGAGTCGTTAGGGCTTTGGCACGCGTTCTACGGGCGGACTGGGGTGTCAGCCCCCGCGCCAAGCGGACCATATATGCCGGACTCATGGTGCCTTGTGCACTGTTTGGTGCCTCAGTGTGGTACGACGTGGCGATGCGCCAAGTGACAGCCAGGAGGAAATTGATGTCATGCCATCGGTTGATCCTCTATGGATCCCTGCCGATCTGCCGCACAGTATCCACTGTTGCGATGCAGGTCCTAGCTGGAGCTCCCCCGCTTGACCTTGCTGCCATGCGCTTGACAGTAAGGTTCAAGCTGAAGCGCAACTACCCATTAAAGGATGGCGATTGGCTGTTCGGACGAGACTTGTCTGGTCTCGACAGGAAGCAGAGGACGGCGCTGCTGGACGAATGCTTGGTGCGAGAGTGGCAGCTCAGGTGGGATGGTGCTGAACACGGCCGTGTTACACACACATTCATCCCGGACGCAAGCTTCGTTTTCAGCCGACGAGACTTCGGCTTTAGTCTACGCGCTGGTTTCCTCTTAACCGGCCACGGATCGCTGAACGCAAATCTGCATTTGCGAGAAATCAGCGCCACGTCTGCATGTATTTGCGGCGCGGCGTCTGAGGACTGGCTGCATGTCTTATGTGTATGCCCGCTATACGCAGATTTGCGTAACCTCGATGGACTTGGCATCCACCTGGAAAACGGTGTCTGGAGAGTGTCGGAGGTGACACAGTCCCTGGAGAGAATGCAGCGGCTGATTCTCTTTGCAGATGCTGCATTTGGAAGGCGACTACAGCTGGAGGGACGGCAAGGCGAATTGGCGCAACGTGGGCTTCCAGTCCCGGGCTTTTAGCCAAAACTGGAATCACCCGTGTGGTTGGCGGGCAGAAGAATATCCTCCACAGTATGTCACTGCTTGTCGTATGAGACGACTAAAAGAGACACTTGGGTTTCCAGTCCCGGGCTTTTAGCCAAAACTGGTATCACCCGTGTGGTTGGCGGGCAAAAGAATATCCTCCACAGTATGTCACTGCTTGTCGTATGAGACGACTAAAAGAGACACTTGGGTTTCCAGTCCCGGGCTTTTAGCCAAAACTGGTATCACCCGTGTGGTTGGCGGGCAGAAGAATATCCTCCACAGTATGTCACTGCTTGTCGTATGAGGCGACTAAAAGGGACACCCCCTCTGGTGCCCTAAATCCGAGTCTGTCGGGACTAAAATAGGGAGGCCAACCGAGTCCTTTAGTCGGTACCACGGGTTGAGTTAGCTCCAAGGCTGCTCATTGAGGTAGGCCCCCTTGTGGGAGTATCGTGGTGGTTGTGTTTCCGCTGATAGTTCTAACCCTCACCAATTGGGTTAATGTACAACCGAACAGTGTGCATTTAAAAACTGGTACCATAAAAGGGGCGCTAGTCTGGCGCTTAAACCAAACTCGCTGTGCTATATCCTCGGATATATGAGCACCGTGGTTGTAATCCCTCATGTGGAAAACGTCACGTTAAATAAGCCCTATAGAGATATAGTACGAATGTCCCTATCTACTCAGTTTGACTTTGATTGCCGTCGCGAACGGACGTTTTCGTTTTGTTGCGCGCATTAAAGTTTTCGTTTTCGTTTTCGCTATCAGTGTTAGCATTGTTGTTGTTGTTTGCTTATTTGTCAAAACAAGATAAGCAAACAACGGTAAAATCATACGATCGGTGCGCACGTGTGCATAAACAGTTGAAAACACACCAACAGGTGGCGCCCTAGATAGCGTGGACACACACCAAAGGCGTAGTGCGGACACAAGCTTAGTGCGGAAATAAACCATTAATATTTTAGTGCGGAAATAAACCAAAAGCTTAGTGTGGACACAAACTGAGAAACGCGTAGTGCGGACACATACCGAAAAACGCGTAGTGCGAGATACGGCCGAAAGAGAGCGCCATGGATCCGCGCAGCCGCTCATTGAACGAGCTTGCGGATACCTCCGATGCATCCGAGCTAAGCGTTGCAGCGGAGAACCAAGTGCGCAAGGCGAAAAAGGGCAAAGGCAGGAGGGCCAGAGAGAGGCTCACCGAGTCTTCTGACGAGGGAATGGTGAGGAAGTACGCGCTGCTGGATGTTGCCGCCGTTGCTGCCCCCATGGACACCACCGCCGATGTTGACGCCGCCCCACCGTCCACCGTCCCCTCGTCTGCCCTTTCTATCGACCCCGCTGACCCTGACGTTGCCACCACCGCCGTTCCCGATACCATCCGCGTTGCCATCCCCGCCGTCCCCGTTGCCGCCAAAATACCCGTCGCCGTCTACCCCGTTGTCGCTGATGCCGCCACGGCTCCTAAGTCGCTTTCCGGAACGCTCGCTTCCTTCCGTGCCGCCAACACGCGCGCTGCACGCCCGACGACTGTTGCTATGGACACGGAGTCCAGCCTGATGGAACTCGCAGCGATCCAGCGCGCTGTGAAGGAGGCTGTGCTGCACGCTAGGCTGGAGCCAGCTGCAGCCATGCAGATTTTCGACGCCGCCGCCAAATACGACGCCCTAGTTGCGAAACTGGTCGTTCACGCTGGTGTCCTTGAGGGCAGTCTGGAGAGGAGGGATGCCGCTTCAACAACGCACATCCAGCCGACTGCTTTCCAGGCTTTCCAGGCTCCTACCGCCGCTGCGATAGTCCCAACTGCTGCCCCTAGAGCAAAGAAGGCCGTGGAGACATGGTCGGCTGTTGTCACCAGCAACGACGCGAACTTGTCTGGCAAACAAGTGGCCGACAAAATAATGAAGGAAGTGGCACCTACGCTTGGCGTCCGCCTGCATGAGGTGCGCGAGTTGAAGCGTGGTGGCGCTGTTATTCGCACGCCTTCAGTTAGCGAGCTGAAGCGCGTCGTGGGGAATGCCAAGTTCTCTGAAGTTGGACTAAATATCGCCAGAAGCAAAGGACTGCAGCACAAGGTGGCCGTCAGCGATGTGGACACCACCATTTCGCCGGAGGTCTTCATGGAGGAACTGTACGCCAACAACTTCAAGGACGAGTTTTCCCCGGCTGCCTTCAAACAGGCGGTACATCTGGAGACGAAGCCGTGGTCCGTCACCAATGGCGTCACATTAAATCTGACGCTTGAGGTGGATGAGAAAGCGCTAGCCGTACTTGATAAGACCGGACGGGTCTACATCAAGTGGTTCTCGTACCGATGCCGGCCGCTCATCCGCACCTATGCATGCCACAGGTGCGTCGGATTTGACCACAAAGTGTCTCAATGCCGCTTCAAGAGCGAAGTCTGTCGCCATTGTGGCCAGCCCGGTCACACCGCAGCGAAGTGTACCAGCCCGGTGGACTGCCGGAACTGCCGCTTTAAGGGACTCCCCTCAGGACACTACATGCTGTCAGAGGCTTGTCCCGTCTACGGTGCTTTGTTAGCGAGGGTGCGAGCTAGACATTAAAATGTTCAGCTTCACCCAAGCAAATTGTGGCCGCGGCCGAGCTGCCAACATCGAGCTCGGAGTCCGCATGCGGGAATCTGGTCATGGCTTCGCCCTTGTCCAGGAGCCATACGTTGACACGGCTGGCAGGATAACGGGCTTCCCGGCGGGAATGCGCGTTTTCGCCGACAAGAGGTCGAAGGCAGCAGTCATCGTGGACGAACCAGACGCCATCTGTATGCCGTTGGAGCCGCTCATCACCGACTTTGGAGTATGCGTGAGTGTCACCGGAAAACATGGCTCGTTTTTCCTGACCTCCGTATACTGCCAATTCAACGCTGAACTGGAGCCGTACATTAGGTACTTAGATGCGGTGCTACTACAGGCCAGTAGCATTCCTGTCATCTTCGGGCTTGACGCAAATGCAGTATCCCCCTTGTGGTTCAGCAAGCTCTCTGAGTCTACACAGAGACATCTGAATCACGAGCGAGGCGAGCTGCTTGTGGATTGGATACTCGGAAGTCGAGCCGACGTACTTAATGTACCCAGTGAGGTGTACACGTTCGATAATCGCAGAGCGCAAAGCGATATCGACGTGACAATCGTCAGCGCAGCAGCGTCTATGAGGGCCGCATATGACTGGAGAGTGGACGAGTGGGACGTGAGTGATCACAACATTATCACCGTTGTGATTACGCGCGACCCCGAACGCGCAGTTGAGAGCTTTGCTCCTGTGCCGTCTTGGAAGCTCAAAAATGCACGCTGGCGGCTGTTCGGTGATGAAGTGGCACGGCTTGCAGCCGAACTGCCAGAGGATTACGAAGCAACGCCGTTGGACAACCAAGTATCTGCACTGCGCACGCTAGTGCACGACGTGTGTGACAGAGTACTTGGACGCAGATCTCCAAGAGCCGCTGGGAAAGTGGTCTGGTGGAATGCCGGCCTTAGTACCAAGCGCCAAGAGGTCAGGAGACTGAGGCGAAGGCTCCAGAATGCTCGTCGGCGTGGTCACGTTGACGATGCTGAGCGACTTGCAATTGAGCTACGTATTTCTGCTAGCCAATACAAGAAGCTTATTCTGTCAGAGAAGGAGAAGGACTGGCGCCGCTTCGTGGGAGAGCACAGGGATGATCCATGGGGACACGTCTACAGGATCTGCAGAGCGCGCAAGAAGAGCATCGAGTTTGGGTGTCTCCGGTCGGACGGCGAGCTAGTCGTAACATGGCACGACTGTGCGGGAGTGCTCCTCCGCAACTTCTTCCCTGTTGCGGAGTCAACTGCACCCATTGCCGTCCCGGACGTCTCACCGCCACCGCTCGATGTCTCTGAGGTGGATGCATGTGTCGCCAGGCTGAAGAGCAGGCGCTCTCCCGGCATCGACGGCATCACCGGCACGATCTGCAAGGAGCTATGGCGTGCCATCCCTCAGCACCTCACAGCGTTGTTTTCCCGCTGCATAGAGCAAGGACACTTTCCAACGGAGTGGAAACGCCCGAGAGTAGTTGCGCTGCTCAAGGGGCCCGATAAGGACAGGAGCGATCCCAGCTCTTATCGTGGTATATGCCTGCTACCAGTTCTGGGCAAGGTGCTTGAGGGACTCATGGTGAGTCGGATGAAGGAGGTGCTACCAACCGGCAGCAGATGGCAGTTCGGATTTCGGCCAGGACTTTGCGTGGAGGATGCATGGAGGCACGTCAAGTGCACCGTCGACGCCAGCATGACAAAGTACGTCCTTGGAATCTTCGTTGATTTCAAGGGCGCCTTTGATCACGTCGAGTGGAACTCGGTGCTGCGACGTCTCATTGACGCTGGATGCCAAGAAGCCAACTTGTGGAGAAGCTTCTTCTCTGGCAGGAGCGCAAGCATGATCAGCAGTTATGGAGAGCACACTGTTCCGGTGACACGAGGTTGCCCACAAGGTTCCATCAGTGGTCCATTCATTTGGAACCTCATGATGGACGTGCTTCTCCAGCGCTTGGAGCCTCACTGCCCGCTCAGCGCGTATGCAGACGACTTGCTGCTAATCGTCGAGGGAGATTCCCGCAGAGTCCTGGAAGGAAAAGGCACGGAGTTGATGTCCATCGTTGGAGCTTGGGGGGACGAGGTCGGTGTTGCTGTCTCCATCAGCAAATCGGCCACAATGCTGCTGAAGGGAAAGCTGTCACATAACAGGCCGCCACTGGTACGGCTTGGTCAAACAAGCCTGCCATATGTCAGGATGTACCGGTACCTGGGCATCACAGTCGGCGAGCGGTTAAATTTTAACCCGCATATCGCGTCTCTACGTGATCGGCTGACTGGAGTCGTTAGGGCTTTGGCACGCGTTCTACGGGCGGACTGGGGTGTCAGCCCCCGCGCCAAGCGGACCATATATGCCGGACTCATGGTGCCTTGTGCACTGTTTGGTGCCTCAGTGTGGTACGACGTGGCGATGCGCCAAGTGACAGCCAGGAGGAAATTGATGTCATGCCATCGGTTGATCCTCTATGGATCCCTGCCGATCTGCCGCACAGTATCCACTGTTGCGATGCAGGTCCTAGCTGGAGCTCCCCCGCTTGACCTTGCTGCCATGCGCTTGACAGTAAGGTTCAAGCTGAAGCGCAACTACCCATTAAAGGATGGCGATTGGCTGTTCGGACGAGACTTGTCTGGTCTCGACAGGAAGCAGAGGACGGCGCTGCTGGACGAATGCTTGGTGCGAGAGTGGCAGCTCAGGTGGGATGGTGCTGAACACGGCCGTGTTACACACACATTCATCCCGGACGCAAGCTTCGTTTTCAGCCGACGAGACTTCGGCTTTAGTCTACGCGCTGGTTTCCTCTTAACCGGCCACGGATCGCTGAACGCAAATCTGCATTTGCGAGAAATCAGCGCCACGTCTGCATGTATTTGCGGCGCGGCGTCTGAGGACTGGCTGCATGTCTTATGTGTATGCCCGCTATACGCAGATTTGCGTAACCTCGATGGACTTGGCATCCACCTGGAAAACGGTGTCTGGAGAGTGTCGGAGGTGACACAGTCCCTGGAGAGAATGCAGCGGCTGATTCTCTTTGCAGATGCTGCATTTGGAAGGCGACTACAGCTGGAGGGACGGCAAGGCGAATTGGCGCAACGTGGGCTTCCAGTCCCGGGCTTTTAGCCAAAACTGGTATCACCCGTGTGGTTGGCGGGCAGAAGAATATCCTCCACAGTATGTCACTGCTTGTCGTATGAGACGACTAAAAGAGACACTTGGGTTTCCAGTCCCGGGCTTTTAGCCAAAACTGGTATCACCCGTGTGGTTGGCGGGCAGAAGAATATCCTCCACAGTATGTCACTGCTTGTCGTATGAGACGACTAAAAGAGACACTTGGGTTTCCAGTCCCGCTTTTAGCCAAAACTGGTATCACCCGTGTGGTTGGCGGGCAGAAGAATATCCTCCACAGTATGTCACTGCTTGTCGTATGAGGCGACTAAAAGGGACACCCCCTCTGGTGCCCTAAATCCGAGTCTGTCGGGACTAAAATAGGGAGGCCAACCGAGTCCTTTAGTCGGTACCACGGGTTGAGTTAGCTCCAAGGCTGCTCATTGAGGTAGGCCCCCTTGTGGGAGTATCGTGGTGGTTGTGTTTCCGCTGATAGTTCTAACCCTCACCAATTGGGTTAATGTACAACCGAACAGTGTGCATTTAAAAACTGGTACCATAAAAGGGGCGCTAGTCTGGCGCTTAAACCAAACTCGCTGTGCTATATCCTCGGATATATGAGCACCGTGGTTGTAATCCCTCATGTGGAAAACGTCACGTTAAATAAGCCCTATAGAGATATAGTACGAATGTCCCTATCTACTCAGTTTGACTTTGATTGCCGTCGCGAACGGACGTTTTCCGTTTTGTTGCGCGCATTAAAGTTTTCGTTTTCGTTTTCGCTATCAGTGTTAGCATTGTTGTTGTTGTTTGCTTATTTGTCAAAACAAGATAAGCAAACAACGGTAAAATCATACGATCGGTGCGCACGTGTGCATAAACAGTTGAAAACACACCAACAGGTGGCGCCCTAGATAGCGTGGACACACACCAAAGGCGTAGTGCGGACACAAGCTTAGTGCGGAAATAAACCATTAATATTTTAGTGCGGAAATAAACCAAAAGCTTAGTGTGGACACAAACTGAGAAACGCGTAGTGCGGACACATACCGAAAAACGCGTAGTGCGAGATACGGCCGAAAGAGAGCGCCATGGATCCGCGCAGCCGCTCATTGAACGAGCTTGCGGATACCTCCGATGCATCCGAGCTAAGCGTTGCAGCGGAGAACCAAGTGCGCAAGGCGAAAAAGGGCAAAGGCAGGAGGGCCAGAGAGAGGCTCACCGAGTCTTCTGACGAGGGAATGGTGAGGAAGTACGCGTTGCTGGATGTTGCCGCCGTTGCTGCCCCCATGGACACCACCGCCGACGCTGATGCCGCCACACCGTCCACCGTCCCCTCGTCTGCCCTCTCTATCGACCCCGCTGACCCTGACGTTGCCACCACCACCGTTCCCGATACCATCCGCGTTGCCATCCCCGCCGTCCCCGTTGCCGCCAAAATACCCGTCGCCGTCTACCCCGTTGTCGCTGATGCCGCCACGGCTCCTAAGTCGCTTTCCGCAACGCTCGCTTCCTTCCGTGCCGCCAACACGCGCGCTGCACGCCCGACGACTGTTGCTATGGACACGGAGTCCAGCCTGATGGAACTCGCAGCGATCCAGCGCGCTGTGAAGGAGGCTGTGCTGCACGCTAGGCTGGAGCCAGCTGCAGCCATGCAGATTTTCGACGCCGCCGCCAAATACGACGCCCTGGTTGCGAAACTGGTCGTTCACGCTGGTGTCCTTGAGGGCAGTCTGGAGAGGAGGGATGCCGCTCCAACCACGCACATCCGGCCGACTGCTTTCCAGGCTTTCCAGGCTCCTACCGCCGCTGCGATTGCCCCAACTGCTGCCCCTAGAGCAAAGAAGGCCGTGGAGACATGGTCGGCTGTTGTCACCAGCAACGACGCGAACTTGTCTGGCAACAGCGTGGCCGACAAGATAATGAAGGAAGTGGCACCTACGCTTGGCGTCCGCCTGCACGAGGTGCGCGAATTGAAGCGTGGTGGCGCTGTTATTCGCACGCCTTCAGTTAGCGAGCTGAAGCGCGTCGTGGGGAATGCCAAGTTCTCTGAGGTTGGATTAAAGATCGCCAGAAGCAAAGGACTGCAGCACAAGGTGGCCGTCAGCGATGTGGACACCACCATTTCGCCGGAGGTCTTCATGGAGGAACTGTACGCCAACAATTTCAAGGACGAGTTTTCCCCGGCTGCCTTCAAACAGGCGGTACATCTGGAGACGAAGCCGTGGTCCGTCACCAATGGCGTCACAACAAATCTGACGCTTGAGGTGGATGAGAAAGCGCTAGCCGTGCTTGATAAGACCGGACGGGTCTACATCAAGTGGTTTTCGTACCGATGCCGGCCGCTCATCCGCACCTATGCATGCCACAGGTGCGTCGGATTTGACCACAAAGTGTCTCAATGCCGCTTCAAGAGCGAAGTCTGTCGCCATTGTGGCCAGCCCGGTCACACCGCAGCGAAGTGTACCAGCCCGGTGGACTGCCGGAACTGCCGCTTCAAGGGGCTCCCCTCAGGACACTACATGCTGTCAGAGGCTTGTCCCGTCTACGGTGCTTTGTTAGCGAGGGTGCGAGCTGCGACATTAAATGTTTAGCTTCACCCAAGCAAATTGTGGCCGCGGCCGAGCTGCCAACATCGAGCTCGGAGTCCGCATGCGGGAATCTGGTCACTGGCTTCGCCCTTGTCCAGGAGCCATACGTTGACACGGCTGGCAGGATAACGGGCTTCCCGGCGGGAATGCGCGTTTTCGCCGACAAGCGGTCGAAGGCAGCAGTCATCGTGGACGAACCAGACGCCATCTGTATGCCGTTGGAGCCGCTCATCACCGACTTTGGAGTATGCGTGAGTGTCACCGGAAAACATGGCTCGTTTTTCCTGACCTCCGTATACTGCCAATTCAACGCTGAACTGGAGCCGTACATTAGGTACTTAGATGCGGTGCTACTACAGGCCAGTAGCATTCCTGTCATCTTCGGGCTTGACGCAAATGCAGTATCCCCCTTGTGGTTCAGCAAGCTCTCTGAGTCTACACAGAGACATCTGAATCACGAGCGAGGTGAGCTGCTTGTGGATTGGATACTCGGAAGTCGAGCCGATGTACTTAATGTACCCAGCGAGGTGTACACGTTCGATAATCGCAGAGCGCAAAGCGATATCGACGTGACAATCGTCAGCGCAGCAGCGTCTATGTGGGCCGCATACGACTGGAGAGTGGACGAGTGGGACGTGAGTGATCACAACATTATCACCGTTGTGATTACGCGCGATCCCGAACGCGCAGTTGAGAGCTTTGCTCCTGTGCCGTCTTGGAAGCTCAAAAATGCACGCTGGCGGCTGTTCGGTGATGAAGTGGCACGGCTTGCAGCCGAATTGCCAGAGGATTACGAAGCAACGCCGTTGGACAACCAGGTATCTGCACTGCGCACGCTAGTGCACGACGTGTGTGACAGAGTACTTGGACGCAGATCTCCAAGAGCCGCTGGGAAAGTGGTCTGGTGGAATGCCGGCCTTAGTACCAAGCGCCAAGAGGTCAGGAGACTGAGGCGAAGGCTCCAGAATGCTCGTCGGCGTGGTCACGTTGACGATGCTGAGCGACTTGCAATTGAGCTACGTATTTCTGCTAGCCAATACAAGAAGCTTATTCTGTCAGAGAAGGAGAAGGACTGGCGCCGCTTCGTGGGAGAGCACAGGGATGATCCATGGGGACACGTCTACAGGATCTGCAGAGCGCGTAAGAAGAGCATCGAGTTTGGGTGTCTCCGGTCGGACGGCGAGCTGGTCGTAACATGGCACGACTGTGCGGGAGTGCTCCTCCGCAACTTCTTCCCTGTTGCGGAGTCAACTGCACCCATTGCCGTCCCGGACGTCTCACCGCCACCGCTCGATGTCTCTGAGGTGGATGCATGTGTCGCCAGGGGGCTGAAGAGCAGGCGCTCTCCCGGCATTGACGGCATCACCGGCACGATCTGCAAGGAGCTATGGCGTGCCATCCCTCAGCACCTCACAGCGTTGTTTTCCCGCTGCATAGAGCAAGGACACTTTCCAACGGAGTGGAAACGCCCGAGAGTAGTTGCGCTGCTCAAGGGGCCCGATAAGGACAGGAGCGATCCCAGCTCTTATCGCGGTATATGCCTGCTACCAGTTCTGGGCAAGGTGCTTGAGGGACTCATGGTGAGTCGGATGAAGGAGGTGCTACCAACCGGCAGCAGATGGCAATTCGGATTTCGGCCAGGACTTTGCGTGGAGGATGCATGGAGGCACGTCAAGTGCACCGTCGACGCCAGCATGACAAAGTACGTCCTTGGAATCTTCGTTGATTTCAAGGGCGCCTTTGATCACGTCGAGTGGAACTCGGTGCTGCGACGTCTCATTGACGCTGGATGCCAAGAAGCCAGCTTGTGGAGAAGCTTCTTCTCTGGCAGGAGCGCAAGCATGATCAGCAGTTATGGAGAGCACACTGTTCCGGTGACACGAGGTTGCCCACAAGGTTCCATCAGTGGTCCATTCATTTGGAACCTCATGATGGACGTGCTTCTCCAGCGCTTGGAGCCTCACTGCCCGCTCAGCGCGTATGCAGACGACTTGGCTAATCGTCGAGGGAGATTCCCGCAGAGTCCTGGAAGGAAAAGGCACGGAGCTGATGTCCATCGTTGGAGCTTGGGGGAACGAGGTCGGTGTTGCTGTCTCCATCAGCAAATCGGCCACAATGCTGCTGAAGGGAAAGCTGTCACATAACAGGCCGCCGTTGGTACGGCTTGGTCAAACAAGCCTGCCATATGTCAGGAAGTACCGGTACCTGGGCATCACAGTCGGCGAGCGGTTAAATTTTAACCCGCATATCGCGTCTCTACGTGATCGGCTGACTGGAGTCGTTAGGGCTTTGGCACGCGTACTACGGGCCGACTGGGGTGTCAGCCCCCGCGCCAAGCGGACCATATATGCCGGACTCATGGTGCCTTGTGCACTGTTTGGTGCCTCAGTGTGGTACGACGTGGCGATGTGCCAAGTGACAGCCAGGAGGAAATTGATGTCATGCCATCGGTTGATCCTCTATGGATCCCTGCCGATCTGCCGCACAGTATCCACTGTTGCGATGCAGGTCCTAGCTGGAGCTCCCCCGCTTGACCTTGCTGCCATGCGCTTGACAGTAAGGTTCAAGCTGAAGCGCAACTACCCATTGAAGGATGGCGACTGGCTGTTCGGACGAGACTTGTCTGGTCTCGACTGGAAGCAGAGGACGGCGCTGCTGGACGAATGCTTGGTGCGAGAGTGGCAGCTCAGGTGGGATGGTGCTGAACACGGCCGTGTTACACACACATTCATCCCGGACGCAAGCTTCGTTTTCAGCCGACGAGACTTCGGCTTTAGTCTACGCGCTGGTTTCCTCTTAACCGGCCACGGATCGCTGAACGCAAATCTGCATTTGAGGGGAATCCGCGCCACGCCTGCATGTATTTGCGGCGCGGCGTCTGAGGACTGGCTGCATGTTATATGTGTATGCCCGCTATACGCAGATTTGCGTAACCTCGATGGACTTGGCATCCACCTAGAAAACGGTGTCTGGAGAGTGTCGGAGGTGACACAGTCCCTGGAGAGAATGCAGCGGCTGATTCTCTTTGCAGGCGCTGCATTTGGAAGGCGACTGCAGCTGGAGGGACGGCAAGGCGAGTTGGTGCAACGTGGGCTTCCAGTCCCGGGCTAAATAGCCAAAACCGGTAACACCCGTGTGGTTGGCGGGCACGAGAATATCCTCCACAGTATGTCACTGCTTGTCGTATGAAGCGACTTAAAGAGACACCCCTTCTGGTGCCCTAAATCCGAGTTTGAGGATGAGGCCAACCGAGTCCTTTAGTCGGTACCACGGGTTGAGTTAGCTACAAGGCTGCTCATTGAGGTAGGCCCCCTTCCGGGAGTATCGTGGTGGTTGTGTTTCCGCTGATAGTTCTAACCCTTACCAATTGGGTTAATGTGCACCCGAACAGTGGGCATTTGAAAACTGGTACCGTAAAAGGGGCGCTAGTCTGGCGTTTAAACCAACCACCGTGGTTGTAATCCCTCATATGGAAAACATCACTTTAAATAAGCCCTATAGAGATATGGTACGAATGTCCCTATCTAAACCAAACTCGCTGTGCAATATCCTCGGATATATGAGCACCGTGGTTGTAATCCCTCATGTGGAAAACGTCACGTTAAATAAGCCCTATAGAGATATAGTACGAATGTCCCTATCTACTCAGTTTGACTTTAATTGCCGTCGCGAACGGACGTTTTCGTTTTGTTGCGCGCATAAAAGTTGTTTTCCGTTTCGCTATCAGTATCAGCATTGTTGTTGTTGTTTACTTGCTTGTCAAAACAAGATAAGCAAATAACGGTGAAATCGTACGATCGGTCCGCACGTGTGCACAAACAGTACAAAACACACCAACAGGTGGCACCCAAGATAGCGTGGACACACACCAAAGGCGTAGTGCGGACACAAAAAAAAAAAAGCTTGGTGCGGAAACAAACCAGAAAAACTTAGTGCAGAAATAAACCAAAAGCTTAGTGCGGACACAAACAAAGAAACGCGCAGTGCGGACACATACCCGTAAAACGCGTAGTGCGAGATACGGCCGAAAGAGAGCGCCATGGATCCGCGCAGCCGCTCATTGAACGAGCTTGCGGATACCTCCGATGCATCCGAAATAAGCGTTGCATTGGAGAACCAAGTGCGCAAGGCGAAAAAGGGCAAAGGCAGGAGGGCCAGAGAGAGGCTCACCGAGTCTTCTGACGAGGGAATGGTGAGGAAGTACGCGTTGCTGGATGCTGCCGCCGTTGCTGCCCCCACGGACACCACCGCCGACGCTGATGCCGCCACACCGTACACCGTCCCCTCATCTGCCCTCTCTATCGACCCCGCTGACCCTGACGTTGCCACCACCACCGTTCCCGATACCATCCGCGTTGCCATCCCCGCCGTCCCCGTTGCAGCCAATATACCCGTCGCCGTTTACCCCGTTGTCGCTGATGCCGCCACGGCTCCTAAGTCGCTTTCTGCATCGCTCGCTTCCTTCCGTGCCGCCAACACGCGCGCTGCACGCCCGACGACTGTTGCTATGGACACGGAGTCAAGCTTGATGGAACTCGCAGCGATCCAGCGCGCTGTGAAGGAGGCTGTGCTGCACGCTAGGCTGTAGCCAGCTGCAGCCATGCAGATTTTTGACGCCGCCGCCAAATACGACGCTCTGGTTGCGAAACTGGTTGTTCACGCTGGTGTCCTGGAGGGCAGTCTGGAGAGGATGCCGCTCCAACCACGCACATCCGGCCGACTGCTTTCCAGGCTTTCCAGGCTCCAACCGCCGCTGCGATTGCCCCAAATTCTGCCCCGAGTGCAAAGAAGGCTGTGGAGAATAAGTCGGCTGTTGTTACCAGCAACGACGCGAACTTGTCTGGCAAGCAAGTGGCCGACAAGATTATGAAGGAAGTGGCACCTACGATTGGCGTCCGCCTACACGAGGTGCGCGGATTGAAGCGTGGTGGCGCTGTTTTCGCACGCCTTCAGTTAGCGAGCTGAAGCGCGTCGTGGGGAATGCCAAGTTCTCTGAGGTTGGGTTGAAGATCGCTAGAAGAAAAGGACTGCAGCACAAGGTGGCCGTCAGCGATGTGGACACCACCATTTCGCCGGAGGTCTTCATGGAGGAACTGTACGCCAACAATTTTCAGGATGAGTTCTCCCCGGCTGCCTTTCAAACAGGCGCGGCGTCAAACATCTGACGCTGGAGACGAAGCCAGTGGTCCGTCACTCAATGGCGTCACAACAAATCTGACGCTTGACGGTGCGATCGAGATAAGACCACAAAGTGTCTCAATGCCGGCGTTCTAAGATGCGAAGTCTGTCGCCATTGTGGCCAGCCCGGTCACACCGCAGCGAAGTGCACCAGCCCGGTGGACTGCCGGAACTGCCGTTTCAAGGGGCTCCCCTCTGAATCACGAGCGACGTGAGCTGCTGGTGGATTGGATACTCGGAAGTCGAGCCGATGTACTTAATGTACCCAGCGAGGTGTACACGTTCGATAATCGCAGAGCGCAAAGCGATAAGTTACATGAGTAAGGGAATGGATACATTGATATGTGTTCATGCTTCAAAACATGAATTAGGCTTTCAACATAAACAGACAGTGCCAAAAGTACATGAGACAAAGCATGCACAGTCCGTAGGCAAAGCAAAAACGAATTCAAATATAGCGGCAGTCCGAGAAGTATAAGCGAAGAAGATTGTCATCAAACGGTACTGCCCGCTCTCGTTACTTAAGACGATCTACTTTGGACGTCTGGACTATTTTTTTTAACAGTGAAGAGAAATTCAATTTCGGCTCTTCTACCTAAATACTCGTTGCACCAGGCCGTAAATGTAAACAAGCTTGATAAATCAGATTTAACAGCGTTCAACTTGGCAGAAGAAGTGACACTTGATTACGATGGCGAATCATGCGCTCGTAATTGGGTCAGACAAGTCAAAAATATTGCACATATTTACAATTTAAACGCAACCTGTTGGCATTTGCTGATCTTGGCAAAGTTAAAAAACAAAGCGCAACAATGGTTACATGGAAATGAAACCCGAATCTTGGAACCAGCTGAACAGCTTTTGGAACAGCTGATCGTAACATTCAGCGTTAAAACTTCCAATCTGAAAGCCAGAGACAACTTCTAAAAACGACAATGGCACTACAAAGAAAGCTTCGGGTCATATTTCGAAAACAAAACATTATTGGCCAGCAACATCAATGTTGACAAGGAGGAACTACTGGAAAGTATCATAGAAGGCGTTCGACGACATTCATCTACCGCAAGGAAACATCTTCAAAGCGGCGCACAAACCGGCAAAGGAAAAAGATTACAAAGACATGCGCTGTCTGAATTGCAACTCGAAGGCCACATCGCTCGGATCTGCCTAAAACCAAAGTGGGAGCCTGGGTCATGCTACGCATGTGGAACGTTTGGACACTTCGTGGGACAATGCTTCGAAAGGAAGAGCAACATTACAAATAATTATGTAAGAAAATTTAAAATATATTTTGCGAACTCCATTATGTTCCCATTAATTGCAAAATGCCTCATAGACTCAAGAAGTCCCATTTCTTTTATAAAAAAAAAAAAAAATAAAGGTCTTTTTTCGACTTCAATCATAGCCAACTAAAAATTTTTGGAAAATCAATTTGTTACATTTTGAAAAATAAATCGAAAACATTTTGTTTTCATTTAAATATTGTTGCAAACGAGTCTATGAGTCATAATGTAGTTATTGGAAGGGATTTCATGTACGCATGCGACCTAAGTTTAGATTTAAGTACCTTGAAGATGGTTACGGTGGAGAAAATTGATTCACAGCTTAGAGGTTTGGAACCTCATAACAATACTGAACCAAGTTATCATATGAGGAAACAAACAATGATGCCAACAGTTAAGAGAGAAACGAATCAGTCAGTTATGCCAACAGTTAAGAAAGAAACTGGTCAGACAGTTATGCCAATGTTTAGTAGAGAAGATAATCAAACAGTTAGGCCAACAATAACGCCAACAGCTAGTGACAAAGGTATTTGAATAGTTATACCAACAGTTAGAAATAAAGTTAATACGGCAATTGTGCAAAATAAATGAAACATGTAGTCCCAATATTACAATTAACTCAACAGCAAATAAAACTGTTAGTTCAATTTTCAATGATGCAGTTGATACTAGCGATCGGACGACCAACCAACTAACAAACGACAGTAAAGAAAAAGTGGAGAATATTATTAAAACAAACAGCACCGATATTTTTAACGAAAATGTTCACAACGAAATATTAATTATCGATTTCTCAGAGGCTGAAATGACTGAATACAATATCGGAGACGACGTTAGCTATGTAACACAGTGCAAATTCAAGCAATTATTAGACAATTTTTACACAAGAGCAATAAACCCCAACAAACCAATTATCAGATGCGAGATAAAATTGAATTTAATCAAGTAAGAAGGCTCTAGTCGAGAAATCCCGACTAGACGATACCCTGATCCCTCTACTTTACGCGTACAGTCAGTGCTTGCAAGTATGTGTGCGTGTGTGTACGACCATACTGCATACTCAACTTCAAGGTTCCATATCTCCGGTGTTTCTTAACCGATTTTAAAGTTTTTCTAATTCAAGATTTTATTGTTATCGATCACATGAGTATATCGGAAACGGGATGAGTTATCGAAAATCGAAACAAATTGTACTGCCTAGGGATTAGGCGAGCTTAAGTTCCAAATCTGGAGTCTCTAGCTCTTATAGTCTCTGAGATCGACGCGTTCATACATACAGACGGACATGGCTATATCGACTCGACTGTTGATGCTGATAAAGAATATATATACTTTATGGGGTCGGCGATGCTTCCTTCTGCCTGTTACATACTTTTGCACAAATCCATTATACCCTTTTTTCCCATTTTTAATGGGATCAGGGTATAAAAAGTCAAAACCCTTTAGCTGTGCTCCTAGACGGCTTTCTTACACAGAAAAGGACACACTGCAAAATCTTTTAGACGAATATTTAAAAATCGGAATTATACAACCTAGCAGTTCAGTGTTTTCAAAATTAGATCTTAAAAACGGATATTTCCACATTTTTGTAGAAAAAGAATCAGTTAAATACACATCGTTTGTTACACCTTTGGGTCAATTTGAATTTCTCAGAATGCCGATGAGATTGAAAACCGCCTCGGCAGTATTTCAACGATTTGTCAACACAATTTTTTCCGACTTGATTAAAGAGAAAAAAGTCACAGTTTATATGGGCGATATCATGGTAGCTAGCAAAAACGTAAACGAACATTTAGAAACACTCAAGGAAGTTTTTAAAAGACTAGTCCAATAAAAATTGGAACTACGAATGGACAAAAGTGAGTTTTTACAATCAACCGTTAAGAACATGGGTTTCTTTTAATTACAAAAGAAGGCATTCGCGCTGACGATAAAGGCTTAGAAGCGGTACAAAATTTCCCAGTACCGGAGAAAACACATGCCGTTCAATGTTTTCTAGGACTATGTTCATACTTTCGCAGATTTATAAAAGATTATTCGACAATAGCCAAACCGTTATATGACTTATTAAAAAAATATAAACTTTTCGAATCTACCGAAAAAGAGTTAAATTTTTTTCTGAAACTCAAAGAAAAATTAATTCAATCACCAGTATTAGCAATATACGATTACAAAGATGAAATTGAGTTACGTTGCGATGCTAGTGCTTTAGGTTTTGGTGCAGTTTTGCTGCAAAGAAAACAAGATGGTAAACTCCATCCAATTTTCTACTTTTCGAAACGCACAACGGGGGCAGAAGCAAAATACCACAGTTTCGAACTGGAAACTTTAGCAATATTATACGCTTTACGTAGATTCCGCATATATCTTCAAGAAAAACGTTTCAAAATAATCACAGACTGAAACTCTTAAATTTGACGCTGAACAAATTTGAGCTTAATTCTCGAATTGTCGATGGGCTTTAGGTCACAGAGCAGGAACAAAAATGCAACACGTAGACACTTTGAGTAGATGCAACAATATTCTCATAGTGGAGACAAACAGTTTCGAGGACAATTTAGTTATTTGCCAAGCCAAAGATAAAAATATAAAACAACTTAAGAAATTATTAGAAACTTCTAAGCACAAACTGTTCGAAATGAGAATCGGAATAATTTTTAGAAAAGCAAACGATGATAGAATTTAATTTTATGTGGCAGAAGAAATGGAAATAGGTAGAGACAAAATGACAAATTTAATAAACAAAAGTTACTGGTTTCCCAGAATCAAAGAAAAATGCTGTTCGCACATAGAAAACTGTTAGAAATGCATAACCTTTTCACCAAAGACAAATAAATTAGAGGAAATAATTGTAACACCAACAAAAGAACCGAAAGATTATAAAAAAGGTGACTACGTAATGGTTACAAATGTCGATAGCACAATAGGGGCATACAGAAAATTAATACCAAAGAACAAACGACCTTATAAGATAGCGAAGGTTCTCAGGAATGATCGATTTTTGTTGAAGGATGTTGAGGGTATTCAGGTCTCACGTAACCCTTATCAAGGTGTTTGGAGCGCGCAAAATATAAGACACAGGCTAGTTAAAAATAGAAAATCACACTAAAATTATATATCATGTTAACATAAATAAAATACGAACAAAGTTTTAATTTAAAATTAAGCGTGATCAGGAGATCCAAAACGTCAGGATGGCCGTGTTGTAGCAGGCCACCACTAACACACATCAGTATTAAGCCACCACCTACGATAATGTAATGAATCAAGATTGGAAGCAAGCTACCCCTCTTTTTTTACAGTTAATATTTGCGCTCTGTGAATAAGCACCTATTTGTCCTTAGTATTTCTCCCAGTTAGATTCTTATTTTTCTTCATTGCTTATACTTCTTGGTCTGCCGCCGTGTATGAATTTGTTTTTGCTTTGTGTATGGACTGCTAATGCTGCGTCGTATGTATTTTGGCACTGGGAAAAATGGGAAAAAGGGTGTATTGTTTATGTGCAAACGTATGTAACACGCAAGAGGAAGTTTCTCCGACCCCATAAAGTACATATAATATTCATCAGTATGAACAGCCAGTCGATGTACAGTAAGTAGTAGTAAGTACAGTATAAGGATCAGGGTATCATCTAGTCGGGATTTCTCGACTAGAGCCTTACTTGTATTTTAAAATTTTGTTGTTGCCGACAAATGAGTATGTACATATCCATATGTATGTTTGTGTTTGTATGCTCATTGGTGTCGAAGGCAAATCGTCTGCAGCTAGCCTGCTGCATGTGGGCTTGGGCCGTCTTTTTGTGTATGCATGTGTCTGCGTCTAACGGGACTAGGCAGGAAATAGCGATTTTAAATATTTAATAACAGCCCACCAATTTCAAATGTTGAATTGGTTTGCTAATTCTTTCTTAGACACTCTTAAGTTACAATAGTAAGAGAAAGGCTACATTAATATGTGTTCATGCTTCGAAATAGATATAAGGCTTTCAGCTTAAACAAACCAGTGCCAAAAGTGCATGAGACAAAGAATGAGCAATCCATACACAAAGTTAAATCAAATTCAAACAAAGCGGTAGGCCGAGAAGATAAGCGAAAAGGAACAAGCAATTGAGGGGAAGTAAGTACTTATAAGCAAGAAAAATGTTCAAAGTTAACAGAAAAGAGAAACTCTTTTTACCTTTCTTGGCTTACATACTTTTTGGTTCACGCAGACAGCCTAATACATACGTATTTCGAAGCATTAAGAGCTGGGGTGTGCTGAAATTGTTATATACAATATTTTTATACCCTGATCCCATTAAAAATGGGAAAAAGGGTATAATGGTTTTGTGCAAAAGTATGTAACAGGCAGAAGGAAGCATCTCCGACCCCATAAAGTATATATATTCTTGATCAGCATCAACAGCCGAGTCGATATAGCCATGTCCGTCTGTCCGTCCGTCTGTCTCGTCTGTCTGTCCGTCCGTATGTATGAGCCAACCGATCTCAGAGACTATAAGAGCTAGAGACTCCAGATTTGAAACTTAAGCTCGCCTAATCCCTAGGCAGTACAAGTTTGTTTTTGATTTTCGATAACTCATTCCGTTTTCGATATACACATGTGATCGATAACAACAAAATCTTGAATTTTGAAAACTTATTAAAATCGGTTAAGAAACACTGGAGATATGGGACATTGAAGTTGTGTATGCAGTACGCAGTATGTGCGTACATACAAACACACATACTTGAAAACACTGACTGTACGCGTAAAGTATAGGGATCAGGGTATCATCTAGTCGGGATTTCTCGACTAGAGCCTTCTTACTTGTTTATACCCTGATCCCATCAAAAATGAGGAAAAAGGGTATAATGGTTTTGTGCAAAAGTAAGTACCGGGCAGAAGAAAGCATCTACGACCCAATAAAGTATATATATTCTGGATCAGCATCAACAGCCGAGTCGATATAGCAATGTTCGTCTGTCCGTCCGTATGTATGAACGCGTCGATCTTAGAAACTATTAGAGCTAGAGACTCCAGATTTTCGATAACTAATCCCGTTTCCGATATACACATGGGATCGATAACAACAAAATCTTGAATTTGGAAAAAACTCAGAAACTTTTATTAAAATCGGTTTAGAAACACCGAAGATATGGGACATTGAAGTTGTGTATGCAGTATGCAGTATGTGCGTACACACACACACACATACTTGCAAGCACTGACTGTACGCGTAAAGTATAGGGATTCCAAATTCGAAGAATAAATGCACATGCATATGTAAACTTACACACACATTCAAAAATATTTTTGCTTTTCTCTTGTGTATAAAGACTAGAAGAAGGGTTAAGCTAAGAATAAGCAATAAAATATAAGCGCATTTATGTATATATATTCATATACATATATACAGTATGCCCAACAAAGTCTGCGACATGGCGAACAATTTTGATATTTTCACTTTAGAGATATATGGTCACCCTGGTTGTTGTTTTTTATTTTTTTTTATTATTTCTTATAAGTAATTCAATCAATTATTTCTTAAACCTATTTAACAGAATTAAAAAAACATTAACATTAACAAAGAAACATTTAAAATACTAACAAAGGCACTAAATTCAACTGCCCAATAAATCTTGCGACACTCCGTTTTTGGTGCATTTGCGTTGTAAAATTCGTATGGAATTCGTATGTAGTTACTTTTAGTTAAATTAAAAATGCGTAGATATAAAAGTCAAAATTTTTTTGCGCAGATCGGTTGCCAATGAGATGAAGAATGATTGTGGAATCACCATATCTCGCGAATGTGGCCTAAAAAAATTTTTAAGTATTTGATTGAATTACTTATAAAAATAATAAAATAAATAAAAAACAACAACCAGGGTGACCATATATCTCTAAAGTGAAAATATCAACATTTTTCTCCATGTCGCAGCCTTTGTTGGGCATACTGTATATACATGTTTCTTAGATTACCATTAATGAATGGTGGCTCGAACAGCAGTCGAGCCGAGCTCAAACGCTCTTTTTTCTTAATTTTCGGTTTTTTTTTTACATATCGATGAATGTATATATATATATATATTTTGTATATATTAGATGTATTAATCATACATTTATTTTATTTTGAAAGAAAATAATTCGATTGTATTACAAATTTTGTTGTGTCGATCGACCAATGAGTATGTACATATATATTTGTTTATATTCTCATTGCTCATTGGCGTCGAAGGCAAATCGTCTGCAGCTGAACAGCTGCATGTGGCCTAGGCCCGTCATTGTGTGTATGCATGTGATTGCGTCTAACGGGAATAGGAATAGGAATAGGCAAAACGCAACAATAATAAGAACAACAACACGTGATGGTTGTCGTTGCTAAAACGCACACGCTGCTCAATGTGTTTTAATACCCTTTATTAAAATATTCAACTAATGTCAATGCAATTTTTAATATGTATTTATTTAATATAAGACATTTAAGGTTAGGTATATGAATACAAAATGTGTTTAATTTATGGTTAGTGTTAATTTGGTATTACATATACATATTAGGCCACCACTAGTATCCTAAGCTACGATAATGTAATGATTCAAGATAGGAAGCAAGCTACCCCTCTTTTTTACAGTTAATATCTGCGCTCTGTGAATAAGTACCTATTTCCCCTTCATATTTCTCCCAGTTAGATTCTTATTTTTCTTTATTGCTTATACTTCTTGGTCTGCCGCCGTACATGAATTTGTTTTTGCTTTGTGTATGGACTGCTAATGCTGCGTCGTATGTATTTGGCACTGGGAAAAATGGGAAAAAGGGTGTATTGTTTATGTGCAAACGTATGTAACACCCAAAAGGAAGTTTCTCCGACCCCATAAAGTATATATAATATTGATCAGTATGAACAGCCAGTCGATGTATAGTAAGTAGTAGTAAATACACTATAGGGTTCAGGGTATCATCTAGTCGGGATTTCTCGACTAGAGCCTTACTTGCTTTTTAAAATTTTGTTGTTGCCGACAAATGAGTATGTACATATCCATATGTATGTTTGTGTTTGTATGCTCATTGGTGTCGAAGGCAAATCATCTGCAGCTAGCCTGCTGCATGTGCCTTGGTCCGTCTAACGAAACTAGGCAGAACGCAAAAATAATACAACAACACGTGACGGTTGTCGTTGCTGAAACGTACACGCTGCTCAATGTGTTTTAGTACCTTTTATTACAATATTCAATTAAAGTCAATGAAATTATTAATATATATTTTGTAAGGGTTCGATGAGAATTGACCTAAATCAACTTTAATAATTATTTTTATTGCTTAAATTCAAATTCAAACCGTAACGGCAATTTGAGCGCCAAGATTCAAAGTCTGGCAACGCCAACCGTCAGCTGAGCTGCACGCAAGTCTGGCCGCCCCTATCGATCGGCATGCAAGTCTGCACGGCTGCGCTGTTAATACCAATGAGTATATAATAGAGGAGACGAAATTGGCACGCCCACTATCGATAACCTACCTCCATGCCTTGGCTCGACTAAGGCTCGTGTTAAGTTGGCTGCAGTCAGCAGCTGCTTATGTTTTGATTATTGCTTCTTTGCTTATACATCTGGGCCTGCCGACATTATTGAATTTTTTTTTGTTTTCATTATGGACTGTTTTGTCGTATTGTATTTGTATTTGGCACTGTTTGCTGAAAACCTAATATGTATGTATTTATGTATATATGATCAGAGCTCATGCCAATGTATTCTCTCTAATCATGTCTTGAATGGTTCGTTTTGATTTGAGTTGTTGCTGTTTAATTCGTTTTGCATTGCATTGCTTGGGTGGCTGAAATCGTATGTTTGTACGTAAACAAAATTAAAATTTTTTTTATTTTATTTAAGCAATCAAAATAAATTATGGGAAATTGCTTTAAGATTTTAACAAAAAAACCAACTAGAAGTTTTAAGTCGAGAAATCCCGCTAGACGATACCCTGATCCCTATGCTTTACGCGTACGGTCACAGGCGGACATGGCTATATCGACTCGGCTGTTGATGCTGATCAAGAATATATATACTTTATGGGCCTGTTACATAATTTTGCACAAAACCATTATACCCTTTTTTTCCTATTTTTAATGGGATCAGGGTATAAAAACAAGTAAGAAGGCTCTAGTCGAGAAATCTGAAAAAACTTGACGCGTACAGTCAGTGCTTGCAAGTACATACATATGTACATACATACATTCTCATAATATACTTTGCATATTCAAGCTTTTCTTCATATTTAGTAGCTGCAAAAAAATCTTCTAGAAAATAAAAAATTATGATTTGTCAATGTATTTATTACACATTTGTTGTATTCATACATTTATTTCATTTTTAAATAAAAAAAGTATATGAGTATATATGTACATATATTTATTTTTTATTTTATTTACTTTTTGTTGAAGTGCCGAAAGAAAAAACGGCTGCAGGTCATTATGTGTATACACGCCTAACGGGAATAGGAATAGACAAAACGAAAAAAATACAAACAACAACAACACGTGATGGTTGTCGTTGCTGGAACGCACAAGCTGCACAGTGTTATTTTAATACCCTTTATTACAATATTCAATTAATGTCAATGCAATTTTTAACATATATTTATTTAATATACGGACATTTAAGGTTAGGTATATGAATACAAAAATTGAAAAATTTAATTCGGCTTTAAGTCATCTTAAACCTGTTTAATAAGTTAATAATCTTCTACCTTATTTCCAATATATACATACGCATATATTATGGAATTCATATTTAAGTATCTCACGTTTGGCCATACAATTTTACAAAGTTCATATAAAATCTATACTATCCTCCCATGTTAGGCATTAGCAAGCAGATAGAACCAAAAGTCGAAAATTGACAATCTCAAACAGAAGTATTGGCGATCACTATTGTTCTCTCGCATCGCACACTTTGAGAGAGACATGAGAGAGAGTTGCCAAAGCAGAAGCGGTACTTTTTCCGCTTGCCCCTTTCCAACGAGCTCTCGCACGCATGGCGGTTTTCGATAACAAAAAGGGGCGGCTATTTTCCTCTCTATTACTTGAATACTTTTTGGTTAATACCAATGAGTATATAATAGACGAGACGAAATTGGCACGCCCACTATCGATAACCTCCCTCCATGCCTTGGCTCGACTAAGGCTCGTGTTAAGTTGGCTGCAGTCAGCAGCTGCTTATGTTTTGATTATTGCTTCTTTGCTTATACATCTAGGCCTGCCGCCATAATTGAATTTGTTTTTGTTTTCATTATGGACTGTTTTGTCGTATGTATTTGGAAGTGTATGTTTGCTGAAAACCTAATATGTATGTATTTATGTATATATGTATCAGAGCTCATGCCAATGTATTCTCCCTACTCATGTCTTGAATGGTTTGTTTTGATTTGAGTTGTTGCTGTTTAATTCGTTTTGCATTGCATTGCTTGGGTGGCTGAAATCAAATGTTTGTACGTAAACAAATTTAAATTTTTTTTTTATTTTATTTAAGTTAATAAATGATAAGCAATCAAAATTATGGGAAACTGCTTTAAAATTGTAATAAAAAAAACTTAATATAGAATTTTTATAAATAACAATAATATGAGAATATTTTTTTATTATTTTTATTTTTATGTGCGTACGCACCTATTGTTTTTGTTTAATGTCTTAACGTAAGTATATTATGTTTGTATGTGTGTTGTTGTATGCACTGGTATAAATATATAAATATGGTGTTGTTCTTAAGCATAAAAGTAAATTAAAGAATTAATATAATGAACGTAATGTATGTTAAATTAATATCAGTTAAATTCTGATGAAGACTGCAAATATTTTGTAGTATGGGTTGTGTAATGTATTATGTATGTGTATAATGATTCTTGGCTTGATAATGCTGATAAGATCCGAACATTGAGCAATTATGTTTCGTTAAGTAAAGTCTGTTTAACTTCAATATCAATTGTGTGTTGCTTGGTCTTAGTAATACAATAACAGATTACGTCTTGAGGGTTACTGCTCCAGTACTGACGATGGTATTGAACAGAACCTAATTTAAAATATAAAAAATATATAAGATATATTACAACAATGCGTCATTAACTAAACTAACCATATATGTTGCGGCCGCCTACATTGTGTGCCAATTTCGTATACACAGCAAAATACTGCCCAGGACCTATTAAAATAAAATAAAAATAAATATTCTTTGAATCACAAAGTCTAGTGCGGGTGTTTAGATCGTCAATGT
The DNA here is from genome assembly GCA_035044605.1 of Scaptomyza cyrtandrae. Lineage (NCBI taxonomy): Eukaryota > Metazoa > Arthropoda > Insecta > Diptera > Drosophilidae > Scaptomyza > Scaptomyza cyrtandrae. The sequence goes on along the minus strand of JAWNNS010000130.1, from coordinate 20,910 downwards.
TGGTTTTTAAGTTTTCACACCACTCACTTGCACTTTTATTGGGGACACGAAATAATTTTTTGCCGCCAGCGCAGCCTTTTACAATACACTTAAAATTCACTATTTTATTATTGTTATTATTATTATATATATTATTATTATTATATTTATATTATATTATTATTATTGTTTATTATTGTATTTTAATTTAATTGTTGTTGAATTGTTCTATTAGTTTGATTGATTAGATTTTAAAAAATCTGATTGGTGATCTTAAACATTTAAAACTTTTAAAGTGACGACCGTTTCTATTGAAATCTCAAGCATAAAATGACACACACATTAAAAACAAGTAAGAAGGCTCTAGTCGAGAAATCCCGACTAGAAGATATCCTAAGCCCTATACTTGGCGCGTACAGTCAGTGCTGGCAAGTATATATATATGTATGTGTATGAGTACGCATATACTGCATACTTTACTTATTATCAATGACTGATCGAAGCTCTTGATGCTGATAAAGAATATATATACTTTATGGGGTCGGAGATGCTTCCTTCAGCCTGTTACATACTTTGGCACAAAACCATTATACCCTTTTTACCCATTTTTATTGGGTGCGCGCGCGAATTTTTTCTTCCGTCTTTTTCTCCTTTGTGTATTAAAACTAGAAACAGTGTAAAGCTAAGAACAAGCAATTAAAAAAGAAGCGCGGGTCATACATCAAAGTGTCTGGATGAATCCTGCATCTCACCTAAGCGCAGATGTATGAGCGGTTGCTCGCAATAAATATGGTCAAGTCGAGCTCAAACCCCCGTAGTCAAAGATTTATTTTCTTAACTCTTTTTGAATTTATAAGTTTTTTTTTGCATATAAATGAATAATTAACTTACATACATTCTCATAATATACTTTGCATATTCAAGCTTTTTTTCATATTTAATAGCTGCAAAAAATATTCTAGAAAATAATAGAAAATAAAAAATTTTGATTTGCCAATGTATTAATTACACTTTTGTTTTATTCATACATTTATTTCATTTTTAAATAAAAAAGTATATGAGAACATATGTACATATATTTATTTTTTTATTATATTTATTTTTTGTTGAAGTGCCGAAAGAAAAACGGCTGCAGGTGGTCTAGGTCCGTCATTATGTGTATGCATGTGTGTGCGCCTAACGGGAATAGGAATAGACAAAACGAAAAAATACAAACAACAACAACACGTGATGGTTGTCGTTGCTGGAACGCACAAGCTGCACAGTGTTATTTTAATACCCTTTATTACAATATTCAATTAATGTCAATGCAATTTTTAACATATATTTATTTAATATACGGACATTTAAGGTTAGGTATATGAATACAAAAATTGAAAAATTTAATTCGGCTTTAAGTCATCTTAAACCTGTTCAATAAGTTAATAATCTTCTACCTTATTTCCAATATATACATACGCATATATTATGGAATTCATATTTAAGTATCTCACGTCTGGCCATACAATTTTACAAAGTTCATATAAAATCTATACTATCCTCCCATGTTAGGCATTAGCAAGCAGATAGAACCAAAAGTCGAAAATTGACAATCTCAACTTTGGCCACCACACACAGCAAACAGAAGTATTGGCGATCTATATTGTTCTCACGCATCGCATACTTTGAGAGACCCATGAGAGAGAGTTGCCAAAGCGGAAGCGGTACTTTTTCCGCTTGCCCCTTTCCCACGAGCTCTCGCAACGCATAGCGGTTTTCGATAACAAAAAGGGGCGGCTATTTTCCTCTCTAGTACTTGAATACTTTTTGGTTAATACAGGCACCGGCAGCTTCATGCATTTCCGCTATTGCAAGTGCCAGTGCAAACAAAAATTAATCTGCGAACATCCAGATTCAACTTGGACTTATTATAATTAAAATTGTGCTGTATGCACCGGCTGCTCAAGCAAAGATTGCTGCAGCAAACATTGCCGGGAGGGATACATTTTTGTGCCGTTTCAACCTTTGTTTTTGCAAGGTAAGCTTGTGCCAAAAGTGTTATATAGTGGGTCAAGTGTTTTGTTGTTTTTACAGACAAGTGAAACTTGTGGTGGCTGGTGGTGCGTTCAACCTTTGTTTTTTTGCAAGACAAGTAAAACTTGTGGTGGCTGGTGGTGCGTTCAGCCTAAACCAAAGCCACCGTCCCTACCAGCCCTCCGTCAGCGCCTCCCGCGGCGCACTACACCATTAGGGGCCTGTAAGCCCTAGATTAGAGGCATGATATAAACCATTGGAGAATGGATAAGGCTTAAAATAGGTTACGGCCTACCTACAAGCCGGTAGCTTAAACCTAAAAGAGGCCCAGACCTATCTACATAGCCGGTAGCAGAGGCCTAAGGCGTAAAGAAGCGCCTACACCCCACCTCTCTACACAGGCGTTACCATAAACGAATTAAGCGATGGTAACTGCGATGCGTTTTGAGGATATTTGGTATCGAAGGAAAAAGTTTTGAGTTTAATAATTAACGAATGTTTATACTTATGATTTTAAGGTCATGCGCAATTTGGTGTTTAATATAGACACACATTCATCAATATACACACACACTCATCAATACACATGCATACAGATACACCAACACATACATACACACCTCGTCGTCATCAGGCCTGCTGACATCGATGGATTTTGCGTGAGTAAGGCCTAGCCGAAAACAAAGAAAGATGCAGTGTGAATTAAAGAAAAAAAAATAATAATGATTAAGAAAATTTAAAAACAAAAACATAAAAAAATCCGAACAAATGGATAAGACAAAAACAAACAACAAAGCGCGCATTAGGAAATAGAGTTTAAAATAAATAATAAAATTAGTTTATAGAAATTATACATATAAAAATTATAAGTGTAAGAATAATGTTAGAAAAATTAGTTTAATAAGAAATAAAATGAAGTTAATATTGAGCCATGAAGGCATTATTAAGTAAATGTTGAAAAAGAGTAATTAAGATCTTGTTAATTTGGGCACCTAATCTAATTCACACACAATAACATTTATAGGGTAGAATGCAGATACCCATTAAATTCTACAGGTAGGGCGGGTAAAGATGAAGAACAGTATCACCAAGTTCTTCACCTTCCACATATCTTCAGCTTATTTGACTTTGGTCTTCCCAATTTCCCTTACTGTCTACGATTTTTCTGATTTGTGAAGCGTCTCAAACAAATGGCTATTTCAAAGACCCCACCCCAATTTCCCTGAGCACGGCCGGAACCGTATAGTAGACAGGGAATAGCCTAGACCGCAGTTTCGTGCACGTCACACAAACCTAAGATGGCGCCCGAACGTGTGGCCCGAGGTATTTTAATTATAAAATAACAGCCGAGGTTACCGATACCCCCTTTTCCAAATCCTTTCCCATCCAAATCAATAATGATCCAAAAATTTTAATTAGTTTCAGAAAATATTTCTTGTCTGGTTAGGAATAGCTGACTGTCTGAATATTTTCGGAGTCAGACCAACAGATAAGATCTATTAGTAATACGTTGAATTTTTTTCGCGTTCCAGATTCTATATATATATATGTCGGATTATTAGTCTTGATTTTGTCGATTCTATTCCAGGATATATATTTAAAATAAACTAATCTGTTTGAATTGAATCGAGATTGCTCATGCTGGATATATTCGGCATGTTCCTCTTCAATTTACAATTTGATATTCATATCCAGTTTGTAAATTAGACTTGTTTAAGATATGTGGAAAACAAATGTTATTGCGTGTGAATTTGTATGGATAAGTCCCAAAGAATTAAAATTCAAATCGTATCGTATATCATATATTTTATCACGCATATCTTATCCCTTATATCCAATCGCTTATATCGTATCACCTATCGCTTACATCGTATCGCTTATTTCGTATTTTTTGTAAGTAGCTAAACTCAGTTGTCATGGCGGTGGTCCGTAGCGCTGAAGACTTAGTAGCCTTAGTTAGTAACGCTAACGAGGCAGTATCATGTGTCATATGCAATGACAGACACAAGTGCCGAAACAATATTTACGGAAACTAGCTGCAAACTTCGTTTTCATAAACTATGTTTGTCGCAATGGTTACGTAACCACAACGACTGCCCAAAGTGTAAGCAGCCGTTCACTGTATCGCAGAGTTTGGAAAATATGACTGCTCGACCCAGAACAAATTCCAGTAGGGGTAGAGGTCGTGCTTCTGCCGCCAACAATCAAATAGGTTCTGTTACACTTAGACCGGTTACGAGAGCCGTTAATCGTAACACTACAAATTTGCGTCAACAGGTCAGTTCGCAGTTAGGAGTGAACACAAGCAATAGTGCAGTGGAAAACGTAGAATTATCCGAAAGTCGTATTCAGCAGATTATTACGAGTACGTTAGAAGGTTTTCGTAGTAGTATTGCTTCAACTGTGGCGGATCAAATCAGCTCTGCAATTGAAAACTTAAATTTGGCTTCCACGGCACGAGAGAATCGAGAAGAACCTCAGCTAGAATGGGAAAATGACATCCATATCAGTGGCCAGCGTATGAGCTGTGAGCATGGAAACTTTTCTAGAGATAGGCGTGGTCCATCTCGCGAGAATAATAATAGTAATTATTCGATTGATCGTCCAGATAGAATTTCTAATGTCATATCGAACTGGAAAATACAATTTTCAGGGGCTTCTAATGACATCCCCATTGAAGACTTTATTTACCGAGTCAATTGTCTAACATCACAATATTTTGATAACAATTTCGACTTGATATACCAGTTTGCGAATTTGCTTTTTAAAGGCCCAGCTCTTTCATTCTATTGGCGGGTACACAGAACTGTGGGTCATATGGGATGGCATGAGTTGTGTCACCGATTAAGAGAAAGATATCAAGACCAACGAACTGATCGAGATATCAAAAATGTCATGCGATGTCGCAAGCAAGGCGTAAATGAAAATTTTGATGAGTTTCTTGACGCGATGCTAGCAATAGCTGATTCTCTTCGAGAACCCATGTCAGAGAGAGACTTAGTCATAGAAGTAAGGCATAATTTAAAGCCTGATTTAATTCATGAACTTCTTCATGTAGAAACTCCAAATCTTGCAATTCTTCGCAAGGAGTGTCATCGTCATGAAGAATTCTTTCGTAATTTACGATCCAAGCCTGTAGTTCGTACAAACGTGCCGAAGCGTTATGTTAATGAAGTGGTGAGTGAACAAGCGACTGAAGAGTTGACTGACACTGACATCAACGCTGAGGAAATATGTGCCCTTCGGTTAAACGACAAATTTAAATGTTGGAACTGTGATGAGCAAGGTCACAGATACCATGACTGTCTAAAACCACGTCGAGTTTTCTGCTATGGATGTGGGCTATTAGATATGTATAAGCCGAAGTGTGGTCATTGCAAATCAAAATCGGAAAACTCATTGAAGGATGTTCATCGAGTTCCGAAAACGAACATCCGACAATAGCTTTGGATAGTAAAACAAACTTACCAGACGTACACTTATCATTACCAGACAAATCTTATTTACCTGACGTACCTATTAAATTATCTGAAACACCAGATCAATCTCAGATTTTTAAGCCGTATCATGTTCGTTTGCGAGAGTATAGAGAGCGCAAAGCAGTCATCTTAAATGTGGATGCTGTTAAAGTTCAAAAGACTCGTTCTGCTTTACGTATGAAAAACTTTTGGTGCAATAAACACCGCCTTAATCTCTACACAATATCCTCAATTATAAATAAACCCTGCGACATTAGACCCTTTACTGAGATAGAAGTTTTTGGGAAACCATATTTAGCACTTTTGGACAGCGGTGCCAATAAGAGCGTTATTGGTGCAGACTTGGCTAAACACCTTATCTCAGAGCCGATAAAAGTCGAGAAATTGAATGGGGTGGTCCAGACAGCTGATGGTCAGAAGCAGGTAGTGGCAGGCTTAGTGCATATACCTGTAGCGTTCAATTCGTTAAAAATAGATTTTGAATTTTTGGTTGTACCTTCCATCAAACAAAATGTAATATGTGGAATGGATTTTTGGAAAGCTTTCGGCATTTCAATCCAATCTGCATATGTTGTGAATGAAATCAAATGCACAAAAAAAAAATTTCAAGCAAGGACGAACTTGATTCTGTTCAAAAAAAAAACTTTCCTTCATCGGAACGTTGTGGTCTTGGTGAGACATTTACGGTTGAGCATGAGATCGACACAGCAGATGCCAAACCAATAAAGCAAAAGTTTTATCCTTTGTCCCCTGCTAAAGAAAAATTATTATGTGAAGAAGTTGATCGAATGATAAAACTAGGTGTCATTGAAGAAGCTCCGACATCCCCATGGTCTTCTCCAGTTACACTCGTTGTTAAACCCGGGAAGGTTGGATTTTGTTTAGATGCGCAAAAGTTAAATGCTGTTACTGTAAAGGATGCGTATCCGCTGCCAAGTCTTGATGGACTTATAAGTAGACTTCCTCCAGTGCATTGCATATCCAAAATCGATTTAAAAGATGCATTTTGGCAAATTCGTTTAGATGTAAACTCACGCATAAAAACAGCTTTTACGATTCCCAATCGCCCCCTATTTCAATTTAAACGAATGCCGTTTTGCCTTTGGAATGCTCCACAAACTATGTGCCGATTAATAAACCATGTCATTCCATATCAGTTAAAATCTCATGTCTTTGTGTACCTTGATGATCTTTTAGTAATGTCCTCAAGTTTCGACGAACACTTGAATCATTTAAATACTGTTCCAACGCAGTTACGCAAAGCTGGTTTAAGTTGATGAGTCAGGATGTGAACGACCAACAGCATACAGTCAGTAACTATACTGTTACCGAATTGGAATGTTTAGCAGTCGTCTTAGCGATTAAAAAGTTTCGCATGTATATCGAAGGTCAATCGTTCAAAGTCGTAACCGACCATGCAAGTCTTCGTTGGTTAATGAACCAAGCAGATCCGAGTGGCAGATTAGCGCGATGGGCAATTAAATGGCAAGGGTTTTCCTTCGATATTGAGTATCGAAAAGGTAGTGAGAATGTCGTTGCTGATGCGCTTTCACTGTGTTACGAAGATATTGCCACCATCGAGCTAGATAATTTTTTTGAAATAGATTTAGATTCAGATCCTTTTCAGTCTGAAGAGTATAGCAAGTTGATAGACAACTATCAGGAAGTGAATCCCCCTGATGTTAAAGTCATAGATAAGTTTATTTATAGGCGTAGTATTATGAGTGAAAACAGTAATGATGATTGTTGGAAACTGTATGTTCCAGAACGACAACGTGAACACTCGATCAGCCTTCGTCTAGTCATTGTGGCACAGCCAAATGCTTAGAACGAATTCGGCGAAGATTCTTTTGGCCGAAAATGGTGGTGGATGTACGTAGCTATATAGGCAATTGTGACATATGCAAGACGACCAAGTATCCTACCTGTGCTTTAAAACCGCCCAAGGGTAGTCAAGTGTCTAGCGAGAGACCCTTTCAAAGACTATATATTTTTTTTATCGGACCTTTTCCACGTACGAAAAAAGGAAATATTGTAATTTTCATAGTACTTGACCATTTTTTAAAATTCACATTCCTCAAAGCGGTAAAGAAACTTAATTCACAAGTGATAATTGATTACTTGAGAAATGAGTTTTTACATGTTTTGGAGTGCCATGATTTTTCTACTTTCATTTCACAATTTAGTGTTGAGCACATACGCACCGGAGCTTATGCTCCTCAAACAAACGCAGCAGAAAGGGTAAATCGATCCATAAATGCAGCTCTAAGAGCCTACATACGTACTTACCAAAGAAAATGGGATGTATACTTACCCAGTGTCAATTGTGCATTACGCAATTCCCTTCATCAGACGGTTGGAATGTCGCCTTATTGTATAGTATTCGGCCAATACATAGTAATGCATGGCCAAGACTATATGTTGTTGAGGAACCTAAATTTTTTTTTGGCGATGGTACGCAACAGCTTATCGAACGGATGAGTTTCATTAAATCCGCTCAAACATAGAAAATAACCTAACAAAAGCTTATAAAAAAAATCAGTGTACTTATGATTTACGTTGTCGACCTGCATTAAGCGTAATTTTACTTGCGGCCGCTACTTATAGTGTAAAATTAGCTCCAGTCGGAACTAAGGCAATCGATTTTTTTAATTGAAGACTTAAATGGGAAAGAGTTAGGACGATTCCATGCCAAAGACCTATGGTAATCGATCCATCGTCACCCTTTTTAGTTCTTTCCAGGTTTTATCTTCACCCAGTGCGTAGCGATCAAACCTGTGGGGGGTGGTGTAAGGGTTCGATGAGAATTGACCTAAATCAACTTTAATAATTATTATTATTGCTTAAATTCAAATTCAAACCGTAACGGCAATTTGAGCGCCAAGATTCAAAGTCTGGCAACGCCAACCGTCAGCTGAGCTGCACGCAAGTCTGGCCGCCCCTATCGATCGGCATGCAAGTCTGCACGGCTGCGCTGTTAATACAGGCACCGGCAGCTTCATGCATTTCCGCTATTGCAAGTGCCAGTGCAAGCAAAAATTAATCTGCGAACATCCGGATTCAACTTGGACTTATTATAATTAAAATTGTGCTGTATGCACCGGCTGCTCAAGCAAAGATTGCTGCAGCAAATATTGCCGGGAGGGATACATTTTTGTGCCGTTTCAACCTTTGTTTTTGCAAGGTAAGCTTGTGCCAAAAGTGTTATATAGTGGGTCAAGTGTTTTGTTGTTTTTTCAGACAAGTGAAACTTGTGGTGGCTGGTGGTGCGTTCAACCTTTGTTTTTTTGCAAGACAAGTAAAACTTGTGGTGGCTGGTGGTGCGTTCAGCCTAAACCAAAGCCACCGTCCCTACCAGCCCGCCGTCAGCGCCTCCCGCGGCGCACTACACCATTAGGGGCCTGTAAGCCCTAGATTAGAGGCATGATATAAACCATTGGAGAATGGATAAGGCTTAAAATAGGTTACGGCCTACCTACATAGCCGGTAGCTTAGGCCTAAAAGAGGCCCAGGCCTATCTACATAGCCGGTAGCAGAGGCCTAAGGCGTAAAGAAGCGCCTACACCCCACCTCTCTACACAGGCGTTACCATAAACGAATTAAGCGATGGTAACTGCGATGCGTTTTGAGGATATTTGGTATCGAAGGAAAAAGTTTTGAGTTTAATAATTAACGAATGTTTATACTTATGATTTTAAGGTCATGCGCAATTTGGTGTTTAATATAGACACACATTCATCAATATACACACACACTCATCAATACACATGCATACAGATACACCAACACATACATACACACCTCGTCGTCATCAGGCCTGCTGACATCGATGGATTTTGCGTGAGTAAGGCCTAGCCGAAAACAAAGAAAGATGCAGTGTGAATTAAAGAAAAAAAAATAATAATGATTAAGAAAATTTAAAAACAAAAACATAAAAAAATCCGAACAAATGGATAAGACAAAAACAAACAACAAAGCGCGCATTAGGAAATAGAGTTTAAAATAAATAATAAAATTAGTTTATAGAAATTATACATATAAAAATTATAAGTGTAAGAATAATGTTAGAAAAATTAGTTTAATAAGAAACAAAATGAAGTTAATATTGAGCCATGAAGGCATTATTAAGTAAATGTTGAAAAAGAGTAATTAAGATCTTGTTAATTTGGGCACCTAATCTAATTCACACACAATAACATTTATAGGGTAGAATGCAGATACCCATTAAATTCTACAGGTAGGGCGGGTAAAGATGAAGAACAGTATCACCAAGTTCTTCACCTTCCACATATCTTCAGCTTATTTGACTTTGGTCTTCCCAATTTCCCTAACTGTCTACGATTTTTCTGATTTGTGAAGCGTGTCAAACAAATGGCTATTTCGAAGACCCCACCCCAATTTCCCTGAGCACGGCCGGAACCGTATAGTCGACAGGGAATAGCCTAGACCGCAGTGTCGTGCACGTTACAATTTTTAATACAGGGTCAAGTATTTGAATGCAAAACATGTTTATTTTACGGTTAGTGCTAATTTGGTATTTAATCAACTTAATTCTGTTCAATAAGTCATTAATGATCTACCTAATTGCCAATATGTACACACGTATATGTATGATAGAAGTCATAGTTAAGTGTCTCACAATTAGCCATACAATTGCACATAAATCATATAAAGTCTATATTACCCTCCCATCCCGCTGTAAACTTTAACAAAAGGGACTAAATCTGAAAGTAGATCGTGGGGAAAAATTTTCCCTTTTGCTACTCGCTGAAAGGCTTGTTTGGGCTTTTGTTTTGATACCGAAGTGTGCGATGCGTGAGACAACGATAGTATTCGGCCATTATTAATTTTGCTGTGTGGTGACCAATGCTGAGATTGTCGATTTTCAACTTTTGGTTCTATCTGCTTGATAATGCCTAGCATGGGAGGGTAGTATAGACTTTATATGATTTTTGTGCAATTGTATGCCCAAACGCAAGATACATACATGTGCCTTCCACCATATATGCGTATGTATATGTTGGGAATTACAACTAACCATAAAATAAACACATTTTGCATTCAAATACGTGTCCCTGTATTAAAAATATACGTTAATAATTTCATTGACTTTAATTGAATATGGTTATAAAGGGTATCAAAACACATTGAGCAGCGTGTGCGTTTCAGCAACGACAACCGTCACGTGTTGTTGTTGCTATTATTTCTGCGTTCTGTAGTCCCAGTCCCGTTAGACGCACAGGCATGCATACACAAAAAAACGGCTTAAGGCCACATGAAGCAGGCCATCCGCAGACGATTTGCCTTCGACTTCAACGAGCATACAAACACAAACATACATATACATACTCATTGGTCGGCAACAACTTTTAACACACAAGAAAGAAGGCTCTAGTCAAGAGATCGCAACTAGACGATACCCTGAACCCTTTACTTCTTTCTGCTTGTTACATACTTTTGCACACAAACAATATACCCTTTTTCCCTTTTTTTAGTGGGTTCAGTCTATAACAAGAAAACTTACTCTATTTGAAAGCAAAATAACCAGCAGCTCACCAATTTCATATGATAAACTTGAGAAAATGTGCAATTTGTTTGCTAATTCTTTCTAAGGAACTCTTAGCTTACAAGAGTAAGGGAATGGATACATTGATATGTGTTCATGCTGCGAAATATGAATTAGGCTTTCAGCATAAACAGACAGTGGATATACAAAGCAAAATCCAATTCAAACATAGCGGTAGTCCGGGAAGAAAACCGAAAAGATAAAACGAATTGAGGGGAAACAGGTGCTAAAAAGCTTGAAAAATGTGAAAAGTTAACAGAAATTAGAAACTCTGGTGTCCTCTCTTACTTTACATTCTCATTGTTGTATCCTAAGCTGTAATGTTAAACTCATTTGACATCTGTTAAATGAGAAACCGGAGGTACATGTTAAGACTGACGAGCTCGAGGCAGTCAGTCTTATCATGAGCGTTAGAATAAGTGAACGTACTATTAAGGTAACTTACAAAATAAAGAATTATATTAAATCGACGGTGTCAGTTATTTGCCTACTACAATCTCGGAAGTGGGATTACCCGCTTAAAAAAAAATAAATAAAAAATAAAATAAAGAAAAGTAAAAGTAATATTATAACGAACAACATACATTTTAACGAATGTTCATTGAAAAATAAAGTGGCTGGCAGTAATGAAATTGCCGACCACGGGCACTAATACAGAGCTGGTAGCTCGCTTGTTCGTGACGCCAATAACGGATAATTTTTTTTCGCAAAATTCGACGCTCAAAAACAATACCTGTAGCATGTAACGTTATGAACGAGAAGATATTAAATCGTATAACAAGAAAGGGGTAAACGCGCTAGCTCCGGCTGTATGATCGGTAGATGGGGGCAGGTTCCAATTTTGTGGTTTCTTGTATTACAGACTCGCGGTGCTCACTATTATTAATATTTTATCGCGTGCGGACCATAGTAATTTGCCTTAAAAAGGGGAACGGGTGAGTTAACGGACGGACAGGACTCGAGATATTTCTCGCATAAGGTATTGGAGGCGACACTCCACCTTCGTCGTTTGGTTGCGCTGGACTGATGTTGTGGTCGCAGCTGTTGCCCACCCTACCATGATCCTCATATTCCATTTCATTATTTGTGTGAAGATCCCTTAACCAAACGACCTACTAAATCTTACTTCTTACATCCCTTCGCTGAATGACTCCCAAAAAAAAACTTATTGATTCATTTTAACGTACAAGGTTATTACAATTCACTTTATTCTTATCCAAAATATTCCTATATCTAGATTATGTTAATTATTATTTATTATTAATTTATTTATTCCTTAAAAGGTATATCTATTCATTAGGGTTTGTTTTTCTTGAGTTTTAACAATTTTTAAAATTGTTCCTATATAATACTATTATAATTTCAAACAAAAAGAATTCAATAAACAAAGCTAAAGTGCTAAAAAAAAATTTAATTTATTTTTATAAGTCGTTTAACTCAACAAGAAAAAATAATATTAAAAAAATGTATCGCCAGCAACTTCTGATCCGGTATTTATTTAGAAATTTTCAATTCTTCGTTATTCGGTTACATATATGTAGGACTGAACTTTTGAAGCCACGTATATTAAAACAACTTCTTTGATTTAATATATAAAATAATAATTACAACGTTTATTCAGCGAACATTTCATTATATGCGTACACAATTTCAACTTCTTAATTTGTACGGCCTTCCGCTTTGCCGTTTCAGTTACTACTACTCTTCATACATCTTTTAGTGGTGTGTTTATACTAAGATATCCTATCGATTACTACAACTTAATATTAGATCTTAAAGATAGTTATCGGCATCAGTTGCTAGAGCTGGCAATCCTACATTCGTCCATCCTACTAATTATTCGTCCCGAATAATGGGTTTCAAATTTTCATATTTTCAGCAATTGTGTTAGTATTTGTCGGTCCTTCAAAGTTACCTAGCTTTTCTTCTATGTACCGTCCACGTCTCAATTTATGTTTCACAACATAGGGACCAAGAAACTTCCTTTTCAGTTTCCGTCCGGCTCCGAACTGGGTTCGATTAATGGCAACCATATCGTCGACGCTGTACTCGTTATCTGACTTTCTTGATTTATTGAATGACTTGCGGCTTTCTTCTTGAATCGACAAAATATTTTCCTTTACCATTTGCCTTAACTCATCTTTCTCTTTTTGTAACTCAACTACTAATTCCTCGTCTATTAATTTTTCAAATTCATTGTTATATTTCGTTCTTAATTGTAAGCCTGTAAGAACTTTAAACGGAGACACCTTTGTGCTCCTCGGTGGAGTAGAATTTATAAATTGTTGTACTCTTCCAACATGCTTGTACCATGCTTTTGGGTTTGATACGCACAATTTCGTCGGCACCGCAATTGACGGTATGACTATTAATTCATTGATTGGATTCTTATGTAAAATGTCATACTTCAAATAATAATCATCATAGGTAGATGTCTCTAAGACTTTGCAAATTGCATTTATCCATTCGTCCTGTCTCTAGGCCTGCAATATACGATGTTTAAGCGAGTCTTGTAACAATAAACAATGCACTCTGCTCAGAGCATCTACATGCTTCATACTTGTTGTCCCTGACCGATGTTCAATTTTATAATCGAAATCTTGTAAAAATATTGCCCAACGAGAAACTTTAAGGGGAACGTCTTGATTTTTCATGGTCATGCCAAACGCCATGATCTTTATACCCAGCAAGTAAATACGCCACTTCTTTAAAGCCTCAACTATTGCAAGAACTTCTAATTCCTATGATGGGTATTTTTCTTCAGTTGTTGTCGTCTTCCTGCTCATGTACTCTACAGGGTGGAAATACTGGTCTTCAGAGTTCTATTGCAAAAGGACTGCACCGTATCCATACATACTTGCATCGCAATGCACTTCTGTTTCGGCTTTTTGATTATACAACCTAAACACTGGGGAACTTAATAAGCAATATTTTAATTGCTTGAATGAAGCTAACTCTTCTTCTCCCATTTTAAATGTAACGTCCTTCTTCAGTAAGTTTACGAACCTTTGAAAATAAGAAGTTATCTCGAGGAACTGGAAAATTCTCTACCGCTAACACATTTTCTACTGAAGGTTTTATTGTTGAATTGTACCCGAGAAATTTCACTTTGCGACATAATATCTGACATTTTTCCCATTTAATTTTTAATCCTGCCACCTGTGTAACGTCTAAAACTTTCTGTAATTTTTGAAGACCTTCCTCTTCATCTTCTGAGGGAATTATGATTTCGTTCATATAAAGAAATATCGTACCTTCATCGATCAACTGCCTCAGAACTGCAAAAATATACCGCATAAATATCGCCGGGGAGTTAGAAATTCCAAATTGAACAACACAGAACTCGTACTGGCCTTTAGGTGTTACGAATGACGTATACTTGCGGGAATCCTCCCCTACTGGTACATGGAAAAACCCGTTACGTAAGTCTAGAGTCGTGAACACCTTTCCTTTTTGCAGCTTGTGTAAAACGTCGTCAATCAAAATCATCGGAAAATTATTACGAATAATTTTTTCATTAATCTTTCAATAATCGCAACAAAGCCTTTTGGTACCATCTTTCTTTGACATTAAAACAGTGGGAGATGCATATTCTAAAACGCTATTACGAATTATCCCTTTTTTCAACCAATCTCTGATTTGCTTGTCAACTTCTTCACTATCTACGTATGATAAACGTCTGGGCCTCTGATAGACTGGAACTTCGTCGGAGAGGATTAACTTCATTTCGACTGGACTTGATTTCGGCTGCTCTGGCTTATAATCCTCAATTAACTTCTTGACTTTTGCCTTTAAATTAATGTTTAAGTGTGCAACGTCTACTTCGAAATTATCTTGTTACTGATATCGTTAACAGTTGTTCAAAAGCGCTGTGTAATTCTGGAATGTTCGTCTTTTGTTCTATATGAGCTAACTCATGATTTTGTTTTTGATCAAGCTTCTCCGCTCCTTGAAAAACTACCCCTTTTGAACTAATCGATGCATTCACCACATTCAAAATATCGCAACCGATTACTCCGTCGTACAGACTGTCTTGATCACGGATGACATGGAAACACATTTAAATTGGAACACTATCAAGATTTGTTGAAGCTATGAAAGAACCCAACGTGTAAATCTTTTTCCCACCAATACCAGACAATTCTTTTATATTCGACTTAAGGGTAACTGGGTAAACTTCCTTGTAAATTGTTTCTCGAATAGTAGTAGTAAATAGCTGCCAGAATTTAACAAAGCTGTGACTTGCTTTCCATCAATAAAGAGTGTTTTAAAAGCACGATTAAAAAATGACTGACACTGCTGTATATTTGCTGATTCCTTCTTAATTTGTTTTTTAAATATTTTTGCCTCACACTGGTTTGCTTTGTGTCCTACTTTATTGCACTTAAAACATTTAAATCCTTCTTCATTACATTCTTTTGTAACGCTTCGCTGAATTACTCTTGCCTTGATTATTGTCAGTCTTTGGCCATTTTTTAGGCTCATGACTGGAACAAAATCTTTCATATATTTTCATTTTTTGCTTAATCAATCAGGTTTGTCGCATGATACAAACCACTTTTATTCTGCTTAGAACCTAAAATTCCTTCTATAATATAATGCATTGTACTTTCTTCGTCTAGCTTACACTGATTTGCAATGCTCTTAATCGCATAGAAATATTCGCTTAAAGATTCATCCTGTTTCTTTTTCCTGTCTTTTAGTAATTTATAAATTTCTTTTGCCGAACGCTTCTCACTAAACTCAGATTTTAATGATTGCTTAAGCGTTTCCCAATTATTGACTTCGATTTGACTATTCAAAAATATTTTGGCTGCGCCTTTGACTAACTGCCTACCATAAATAAATTTTTGTATATCGTTCCACTTAACTGTCACCGCATTTAATTCAAAATCAAATAGCCATTCGTCGACGTCTGGAGAACCATTGCCGGTAAAAACCAAAAGAGAGTCCTCGATATCCCTTAGTGTGAATGCCGAAGCTGTCGTATGATTATTTGTCGGTTCCATTTCGTAATTTTCTGTTTCTCCGTAAGACGGGTTTTCACCGTTTAAGTCGTTGTCCTCTAAATTGAAATAATTAACTAGTCTTTGTTGTTAATCTCTTTTAACACCTGCACTTGGTAATGATAATGATTTCAATTTTTCTTTAAGTTCTTGTACTGAAAGACAAGTTATATCTTCCAGCAACATAATTTAAATATTCATCTCTAAATATTCCACTTATTATCTTTATGATTTTTCACCGTGTATAACTATCATCATTAAAATTACTTAACATAACTTTTAACATACCTATGTTAACACCATGTTAACTTTAATGTATACCAACGCCAGTTTTTCTTTTCTCCGTCCAAAGTCTACCCCTCTTTTTAACAGAACCGATAAAACCTGAAATAAGCTCCTGGGGAAATGAATATCGTTTTTGCTTTTTAACTCCAATGAGAATCTTAGTGTACACGGATTCTCATTAGATCGAAGCGTGTGATGCGTGTGATGCGTCAGACAAAGATTAAACGTTGTCGCACTTTATTTTGCCGTTGTGTGGTGGCCGAAGTAGAGATCTTAAATAATCGACTTTTGTTTCTTTCTGCTTGCTATGCCTCAAATGGAAGGGTAGTAAAGACTTTATATGCTTTATGTGCAATGGTATGGCTAATCGTGAGATACTTAACTATGACTTCTATCATACATATACGTCTGTATATATTGGGAGTTAGGTATATCATTAATGACTTATTGAACAGAATTAAGTTGATTAAATACCAAATTATCACTAACCACAAAATAAACACATTTTGCATTCAAATACTTGTCCCTGTATTAAAAATATACATTAATAATTTCATTGACTTTAATTGAACATTGTAAAAAAAGGGTTCAGCAACGACAACCGTCACGTGTTGTTGTTGCTATTATTTTTGCGTTCTGCATAGTCCCGTTAGACGCAGACACATGCATACACAAAAAGACGGCCCAAGCCCACATGCAGCAGGCTAGCTGCAGACGATTTGCCTTCGACACTAATGAGCATACAAACACAAACATACATATGGATATGTACATACTCATTTGTCGGCAACAACAAAATTTTAAAATACAAGTAAGGCTCTAGTCGAGAAATCCCGACTAGATGATACCCTGAACCCTATAGTGTACTTACTACTACTTACTATACATCGACTGGCTGTTCATACTGATCAATATTATATATACTTTATGGGGTCGGAGAAGCTTCCTCTTGCGTGTTACATACGTTTACACATAAACAATACACCCTTTTTCCCATTTTTCCCAGTGCCAAAAACATACGACGCAGCATTAGAAGTCCATACACAAAGCAAAAACAAATTCATGTACGGCGGCAGACCAAGAAGTATAAGCAATAAAGAAAAATAAGAATCTAACTGGGAGAAATATGAAGGAGAAATAGGTGCTTATTCACAGAGCGCAAATATTAACTGCAAGAAAAGAGGGGTAGCTTGCTTCCAATCTTGATTCATTACATTATCGTAGCTTAGGATACTAGTGGTGGCCTAATATGTATATGTAATACCAAATTAACACTTACCATAAATTAAACACATTTTGTATTCATATACCTAACCTTAAATGTCTTATATTAAATAAATACATATTAAAAATTGCATTGACATTAGTCGAATATTTTAATAAAGGGTATTAAAACGCATTAAGCAGCGTGTGCGTTTTAGCAACGACAACCATCACGTGTTGTTCTTATTATTGTTGCGTTTTGCCTATTCCTATTCCTATTCCCGTTAGACGCAATCACATGCATACACACAATGACGGGCCTAGGCCACATGCAGCTGTTCAGCTGCAGACGATTTGCCTTCGACGCCAATGAGCAATGAGAATATAAACAAATATGTATGTACATACTGATTGGTCGATCGACACAACAAAATTTGTAATACAATCGAATTATTTTCTTTCAAAATAAAATAAATGTATGATTAATACATCTAATATATACAAAATATATATTATTACTTATAAAAAATAAAAAAAAACAACCAGGGTGACCATATATCTCTAAAGTGAAAATATCAACATTTTTCGCCATGTCGCAGCCTTTGTTGGGCATACTGTATATATGTATATGAATATATATACATAAATGCGCTTATATTTTATTGCTTATTTTTAGCTTAACCCTTCTTCTAGTCTTTATACACAAGAGAAAAGCAAAACTATTTTTGAATGTGTGTGTAAGTTTATATATGCATGTGCATTTATTCTTCGAATTTGGAATCCCTATACTTTACGCGTACAGTCAGTGCTTGCAAGTATGTGTGTGTGTGTGTACGCACATACTGCATACTGCATACACAACTTCAATGTCCCATATCTTCGGTGTTTCTAAATCGATTTTAATAAAAGTTTCTGAGTTTTTTCCAAATTCAAGATTTTGTTGTTATCGATCCCATGTGTATATCGGAAACGGGATTAGTTATCGAAAATCTGGAGTCTCTAGCTCTAATAGTTTCTAAGATCGATGCGTTCATACATACGGACGGACAGACGGACGGACAGACGAACATTGCTATATCGACTCGGCTGTTGATGCTGATCCAGAATATATATATACTTTATTGGGTCGTAGATGCTTTCTTCTGCCCGGTACTTACTTTTGCACAAAACCATTATACCCTTTTTCCTCATTTTTGATTGGATCAGGGTATAAACAAGTAAGAAGGCTCTAGTCAAGAAATCCCGACTAGACGATACCCTGATCCCTATACTTTACGCGTACAGTCAGTGTTTTCAAGTATGTGTGTTTGTATGCACGCACATACTGCGTACTGCATACACAACTTCAATGTCCCATATCTCCAGTGTTTCTTAACCGATTTTAATAAGTTTTCAAAATTCAAGATTTTGTTGTTATCGATCACATGTGTATATCGAAAACGGAATGAGTTATCGAAAATCAAAAACAAACTTGTACTGCCTAGGGATTAGGCGAGCTTAAGTTTCAAATCTGGAGTCTCTAGCTCTTATAGTCTCTGAGATCGGTTGGCTCATACATACGGACGGACAGACAGACAGACGGACAGATAGACGGACGGACAGACGGACATGGCTATATCGACTCGTCTGTTGATGCTGATCAAGAATATATATACTTTATGGGGTCGGCGATGCTTCCTTCTGCCTGTTACATACTTTTGCACAAAACCATTATACCCTTTTTCCCATTTTTAATGGGATCAGGGTATAAAAATATTGTATATAACAATTTCAGCACACCCCAGCTCTTAATGCTTCGAAATACGTATGTATTAGGCTGTCTGCGTGAACCAAAAAGTATGTAAGCCAAGAAAGGTGAAAAGAGTTTCTCTTTTCTGTTAACTTTGAACATTTTTCTTGCTTATAAGTACTTACTTCCCTTCAATTGCTTGTTCCTTTTCGCTTATCTTCTCGGCATACCGCTTTGTTTGAATGTGATTTAACTTTGTGTATGGATTGCTCATTCTTTGTCTCATGCACTTTTGGCACTGGTTTATTTAAGCTGAAAGCCTTATATCTATTTCGAAGCATGAACACATATTAATGTAGCCTTTCTCTTACTGTTGTAACTTAAGAGTGTCTAAGAAAGAATTAGCAAACCAATTCAACATTTGAAATTGGTGGGCTGTTATTAAATATTTAAAATCGCTATTTCCTGCCTAGTCCCGTTAGACGCAGACACATGCATACACAAAAAGACGACCCAAGCCCACATGCAGCAGGCTAGCTGCAGACGATTTGCCTTCGACACCAATGAGCATACAAACACAAACATACATATGGATATGTACATACTCATTTGTCGGCAACAACAAAATTTTAAAATACAAGGCTCTAGTCGAGAAATCCCGACTAGATGATACCCTGATCCTTATACTGTACTTACTACTACTTACTGTACATCGACTGGCTGTTCATACTGATGAATATTATATGTACTTTATGGGGTCGGAGAAGCTTCCTCTTGCGTGTTACATACGTTTACACATAAACAATACACCCTTTTTCCCATTTTTCCCAGTGCCAAATACATACGACGCAGCATTAGCAGTCCATACACAAAGCAAAAACAAATTCATGTACGGCGGCAGACCAAGAAGTATAAGCAATGAAGAAAAATAAGAATCTAACTGGGAGAAATACTAAGGAGAAATAGGTGCTTATTCACAGAGCGCAGATATTAACTGTAAAAAAGAGGGGTAGCTTGCTTCCAATCTTGAATCATCACATTATCGTAGGTATCCGTCTTTCTCTGCTTCACGTCTTTGATGTGATACAGACAGCCTTCTTCGATGTCTGCTTCTTTTCGCCGTTATTCCTTCAAAAAATGCGCGTCTGCTGCTTCACACTAAGTTGTTCACGCCTCGTTGATTCGCAAAATGAAAACACTTAGTTTTTGTTGACGTCGATCGCCTTCTTTTCACCGTTATTTTTCTTTTCGCCGTTATCTCGTACCAGCCGTCGCCAGCGATCGTCACGTCTGCCGCTATCACCGTTATTCTCAGCGTCTCTGCTTGTAGCGTTCTCGTCGCTCCAACGTACAATGTATTCGCCAGCAACTGAATACTTTCGCAGAATTTATCCAATTCTGCCACCTTTACATCTTCGCAGTTAGACGATACCGACTGCGTAGAACTTAATCACATTGCATTTAATTTGCATTAACTGCAACCTCCTCCATCAACGCAATTGAATAATGTTAGTTTCGCTGAGCTTGAGCAACTTTGACAACTTTAAAAAGCACTTTTTTGTCACCGAATTTTTGCATTACTTTTTAATTCGCTGTATTGGTCTTTATGTTCATCCCGGTTGAGCCCCCAAAATTGTAGGACTGAACTTT
>JAWNNS010000128.1:0-25165 GCA_035044605.1 Scaptomyza cyrtandrae | reverse complement strand
TTAAGGAGAAAAATCTCTTGAGTGATTCTCCTAAGCGCAAAAAGCCAATGTCGGGCCGTCATCGGGACCGGTCATATCTGAAGTTCAGCCAAGCAATCCTATGACCAAAAATAAAAATAAACTAAAAACAATTCTTCTAGACATACATACGGCTCTGACAATTTGGACGTGGCAACCAGTATTTTTTATAATACTTTAAATTCTTTACTTGATTTGTGTGTCCCTTATTCAACGCCAAACAGGTCAAACAAACCTGTGTGGTTTACCAGAGAGTTGACAATTCTAAGAAATCGTAAATCGAAACTCTACAAGAGATTCAGAAAATCAAGCTCTCCGTTAGCTTGTTCTGCAAACTTGATTGCTCATTCCAACTTTTCAGTCCTCAATAACCAAAGTTACAGGAATACCTGACTAGGTGTAGATTACAGTTTCAGCAGGTTCCTAAACGGTTTTTGATATCGTTAATGCGAAACGCAAGACATCGACTCTTCCATCTAACATATTCTTTGATGAAATGAAAGCCAACTCAGATCAGGCCATTGCCGATCAATTTGCTGAATTTTTTCAAACGACCTATAGCCCTTGTTTTCAACCAGTCGTCTTGCCTTACCCCTATCAGCTTAATGCCTCAAATTGCATTTTCATACCGGAAATCACAGAGAGCTCACTACTTTGTGATCTTTAGGTTATTAAGCCCACATTTTCTCCAGGACCTGATGGAATACCAAGCTGTGTGCTTATGTACTGTGCTCAGGATCTTTTAAAACCTTTGCATAAATTGTTTAGTTTGTCCGTAGAGCTATGCTCTTTCCCAAAAATTTGGAAAGAGTCTTATATTATTCCTTTGCACAAAAAAGGAAACAAATCTAATGCTCAAAATTATAGGGGTATCTCCAAGTTGTCTGCTATTCCTTAGATTTTTGAAAAACTAATAACCTCTCATCTTCAACATCTTTGTAAATCTATGATTTCACCGTGCCAACACGGGTCCATGAAACAAAGATCTACCTCTCTTAACTTACTAGAAATCACATCATTTGTTATTAAGGGCTTTGAAGACAAATTGCAAAATGATGTTATTTACACTGATGTCAGTAAGGCTTTTGACTCTGTAAATCACCTCCTTTTAATTTATAAACTTAAACTTTTGGGCTTTCCCAACAACATTATTCTTTGGATTCAAGATTATTTAACTTTTAGAACTCAGAGAGTCTATTTTAATGGCTCAGTATCTAAAGCGGTGCAGGTCACTTCTAGTGTTCCACAAGGAAGTAACCTTGGACTTATTAATCATTCTCGGGTACTAATGTATGCTGATGATGTAAAATTATGCATGTCAGCTGCAAGTCTTCTGTCTGGTCATAGACTGAAAAGTGACTTAGACAATTTTCAAACTTGGTGCAGAGTAAATTTACTGCATCTCAATTGCAGTAAATGCAAAGTTATGTCTTTTTATAGGCGAATGCCTACCATTGGATCGGAATGCTTTGGTTGAGAATTTAGGTATCTTAATGGACCCAAAGCTTAAGTTTGACAAGCATATTGCTTTAATCTCAAATCGAGCATCAATTATCTTGGGAATCATTAAGCGCTGGTCGAAAGAATTCGACGACCCCTACTTAACAAAAACTCTTTATGTGTCTCTTGTCCGACCTATTCTTGAATATGGATCTTGTACATGGTATCCCAAATACAGGACTCATCAGGATAGAATAGAATCGGTACAAAAACAATTTTTGCTCTTTGCCCTTCGGGATCTTAACTGGGACAATAGTACTAATTTACCTGCTTACCACACTAGACTTTTACTAATAAATCTTCCCTCTCTTAATCATCGTAGAACTATGCAAGCAAAACCCTTTGTTCACAAATTAATAAATAGTGAAATAGATTCCCCCATACTAATAAACCAAATTAACTTTGCTGTACCTATTAGAAGTAGTAGACATTTTTTACCAATAGCCAATAGCATGCTTGCTTTTCTAACTATGCTATCCATAACCCTTTTCGGATCTTATGTTCATTATATAACAATCTTTCCCACCTTATAACAAGTACCACTTTTGCATGCTCTCTAAAAAAAATTGTCTTACGTCATTTGTCTACGTGTTTGCGATCTTCGCAACTTCGAATGTACTGTCCGTTAGTACATCTACGTCCAATATATAAAAAATATCCACCTTGCTGACCCGCTCTCTTACAAGGGTCAGAGGATTGATATGCTAGTTGGCGCTGGCATATTTTTTGACTTGCTTTGCGTTGGGCAAGTTCGACTTGCAAATCATTTGCCAACGCTCCAGAAGACCAAATTGGGCTGAGAGGCTGTGCTGTTCACAAACACTCACTTTTAGCTGCAGCTGCAGCGATTTAGTAAAGCAGCCCCGGGAAATCGACAATTGCTGCGACGCTGCAGATACGCCGTCAGAGGAGAATGCTCCCTCACACACCATCGTAACAAAGCGTACACTATTCGCCACAATCGCCAAACCCTACGACTCCCTCGGAATGTCTCAGATTCAGGAGTGCACCGAGCGCACAGCCGACGTATTACCACTTGGCTGCGGAGCTTTAGAACTCTTGGAACCGGATTTTTGGCCTTAAGGAGCGGCCTTTCTACGTCCATCCTCTGCTGATTGGCCGCCAAACATTTCTACAAACTCAGATCTGCCTGGACCACAAAGTTTGCTGGCCGCACTCCGACAACGATTTTGGAACTTGGCAGGCGAAAAACCGTCTCAACAGTCATCTGAAAATCCATTCGTTGCTTTCGGATGAAGCCTAAGCTTCTCGAGCACATTGTGGCCCCGTTATCAGCCGATCGAGTGCAACCAAGCCGCCCCTTCTGCACAACTGGAATCGACTTTTGTGGACCATTTTTCACTAAGTCAGAAGTCAGGAACAGGCCCTTCACAAAGTGCTACATATCAATATTTGTGTGCTTTCTGCCAAAGCATTACATTTGGAATTAGTGGAGGCTCTGTCAACCGCATTGCTTATCGCCGCATTAAAGCGATTCATCGGCATTAAAGGCAAACCTAATTCAATCTGGTCCGACAACGCAACAATCTTTGTTGGAGCGCGCAATGAACTAAGCGAGCTGATGCTACTCTTTTTAAGCGACCCTCATACAAAGGATCTGTCGAACTATTGCCTTTCCAATAAAATCAACTTTATTCCGCCTCTGTCTCCTCATTTTGATGGTTTGTGGGAGGCCGCTGTAAAATCTGCCATACACTATTTCTATCGCGTCGGTGGAAAATCTGTTCTCACATTCCATGAACTTCTCACCCTTATATGCGAAATTTCGTCAATGCTAAACTCACGACCTTTTTGTCCCATTTCAGAAAATCCAGGCGACTTAGAAGTTCTCACTCCGCGCTTATCGACACCTAACCTGATGACCAACGCAATCGTTGTCTTGAAGGATGACAACGTACTTCTGGACCAGACGGCGTCTCGCGAGTAACAATTATCAACTGCAGCTGGCACCTCGGAGGCAGCAGCTGACAAATAATTTAAGCATGTAAATTAAAAACCTAACGTAACTCATAACGCATAACTTGCGCATCACTAATTGTCGTCTTTGCCATGCACATTCGAATTTATCTAATTGCATAAATAACACTTCGTCTGGCTGCTTGGCTTGGCTTATCTAATTCTCTCATATATACTCCTTTATACACTCGTCCGTTTATACAAATGCATATGCAACCAATTTAATTGCGCAAAATTTTAAAATCGAATGTACAAATGAAAGAAAATAATGCAAAGTTATCGTATTTTGCATTTAGTAAAATAATTCACAAACCTTTTTGTAACTTCAAAGATAGGTGAACACAAAATAGTGCCTCCTCTAAACATTAGTGACCCCGACGTGATTTTTATTTTACATTTTTTCACGGTGTGTGTTGTTGATCAAGTGTAAAAGTGAATTATTATTAACTATTGTGATAATAATAATTATATGCGTCTTCTGCATAATTCGATGCAAAGACCACAAACGCGCTCGCTCGCTAACGTTTACGCTCTCGCACACACACGCAGTTCTAACAGTTTCGCTCTCGGCTTTACTTTAAGCGCTTACACTCTTTCGTCTCCGCCTGCCCGCCCGCACTATTGTATTCGCGCAAGCTTCTTAATAGTGCAGCTGGCTGCTTATACGCAAACGATCAGCAACGCGCTGCGCTAAAACTTCGGCAACGCAGCGGTCAGTGACTTATACCTGTCGTTAATCTCGTGTGCATTTCGCTTATCCGTTGTTTCGCCAACAACATACATACGTGCATATTCGACAGTGCTGATCGCGAGAGTCTATCGTGACTAACATTAAAAAAATGTCTTTGAGTGAATATTATAAGACCGTGGCTCCGCCCTCTGACTTTGACTTTTACAAAGCAAAGGTGCAATCAATAACTCGACAACTTAACGCGTTAAACGCGTTTTTAACTGCAGAGCAGCTAATGCATTTTGATGAAGCTGAACTGCAGGCTCGATTGGATTTAATCAGCGAAATGCGGTCTAGCATTTATACCGCGCAATCGAGTCTCGAGAAGCTTAGTCTCAGGGAGCTGACCACGGACGCAAGGCTACAATTCGACCAACTCCGCTGCGAGGTATCATCAAAGCTTTCTCGCGAGCTCGCCAGCCTGCGAAAAACTTCCTTGCTCCATCCAACAACAATTCGGCGTAACACGGACGAGCAAATTGGTAACTCAAGGGGGCAGCGCGCCTCTCTAGGCTACCGCTACTCCAGCTTCCACGTTTTGGAGGTGCATACATCGACTGGCCCAATTTTATAGCCATGAACAACACCGTCGTCGGCCAGAACGAGGAAATATGGAACGTGGAAAAGTTTCAGCATCTGCGATCATGCCTTACAGGACCAGCTTCGGAAGCGTTTCGCGCTTTCGAACCAACGGCAGATAATTATGACGAATTTTTGCATTTTCAGGCACACGTACGGTCCACATTTAGGCTCTCAAATGTTGAAAGGGGTTCGGCGAATAGTCTGCGTCAATTAAGTGACATCATCAATTTGCATCTACGCACGTTGCACACAGTGGCATCTACTCAGGAAATAGATGGATTGCTGATTCACCTCACCACATCTAAATTGGATCAAGCCACGCAGGAGAAATGGGAAGAAGCATTTCCCCTGAAAGGTCTGCCGAAATGGACCGATATGGCCACATTCTTGGAGACGAGATGCAGTATAATGGAAAATTTGGAATTTGACATGGTAACGCGCACACCTGTCAAGCAGGTGGGAAATCCTATCGTACAAAATCGCAACACGCTCATAATTAACAAAACCCAATCTTGTGTTCTGTATTATCTATCAAGATGTCCACGATGCATAAGTTTAGCTCCCACCAAGCGCTACAAAGAAGCTAAAAGGCTGCACCTCTGCATCAACTGCCTTCGCAAAGGGCATTGTCTCCATCAATGCAAGTCTGGCCACTGCAAACATTGCCAGCAGAAGCACCATTCACTGTTGCATATGAACCCAAGCTCATCCACGTCCAGTTGCCCGACACAACGCGCTCTCAAGCCGCGTCACTCGACTCCACATCCGCATCACTCGTCTCCATATCCACATCGCCACATATACCCTTGAAACAAAGCGAGACCGATTACTTGCTGCTCGCAACGGCTATCATACACGTCAGTAATCAATCTGGCACTTTCGTACCCTGTTAAGCTCTGCTGGACTCAGCATCTACTCGTCTCGCTAACCAGCTTCAGTTGGAGCTACGCCACTCTAACATAGCAGTATCAGGCAAAGGCGAATCTTCTTTCTCGCTAAACAAATCAGCTGACATTTTTGCACAATCAGCTAATGGCTCATATGAAGGATCGCAGAAAATAACGAATTATCAGCCCCACTTCAATATAAATACCACCGGCTGGAATATACCCAACAACAATCTCGCTCTCTTTGCTTAGCAACGGACGTGTTTTTTTGTGCTCTTCGTTTTTTTGATTTTGTGCGTTTTACGTTTGTTTTTAATTTCGCGACTCTGTGCAAGTAAATAGTTTTCTGACTTTGGGTTTCATCGGTTTTGAAAACCCAAGTTTTGAACATTAATTTAAATAATTTATTTGCATTTATTTTGCAAGTGCCAAAATACAACAACGAACTGCAGTCAAAGCTCATTTCTTAAGTTGCCTAGTTTGATTTGCCCTGCTAGTATTTTGTTTATGTATTTTCATACCTGCACTCTTTTAGTTCTTCTGTGCTCGCTCTCTGTGCATAAAACCGTTTTTGGCTCTCACGCGCTCTTGTGTGTTGGTGTTGGTCCCGGTTTAAATTATTCCGTTGTTGTTGCTTACGGTTGCTGCGCTCGCGCCGGTACGTTTTTGTTTGTGTTTTGGTTTGTGAGTATTTACAGGCGTATTCTTACTATTAACCCTAGGGTGGTCCTTAACTTCTTTTTTTTTGAGCAGTATTTTTTTCAATCATTAATTAAAAATAAAAAAATTTTTTGTCTCTCTCTTATTTATTTTTATTTTATTTTTTTAAAACAAATAAAAAATTTATATAACAATGGTTGTCTGCTGTTACAATGGCTGCCAAGTTCGCACCAATACAAAGATGACTTTTATTGGCTGTGCTGGTCTTAACGGCCGAGTCATCGACCTGATGGGCACCACTAATTTAGAGTGGCCTTGTTGGTCTTGTTTGGAGCGGAAAAAAGACATTTTAAAATTTATGGAGACTCAGCTTGCCTTTAAGGGAGTTATCGGCCGGTTGAAAAAATTGTGTGATAATTTCTCAACTGTGCAGAGAAACTTCAAGGAGAAAAATCTCTAGAGTGATTCTCCAAAGCGCAAAAAAGTGTAGCATATAACGTGTAAAACGAGAAGATGGAAAACGGAGTAATATGAGAAGGGGTGCACGCGCTGGCTCCGGCTTTATGATCGGTAGAAGGGGTTGGTTCTATTTCATTTATTTTCTATTATTCTATTATCAATCACAAATCGCGTGCGGGCCATAGTAACTCAACTAAACAGGGGGAAACGGGTGCGGAAACGGAAGGACAAGACTACAGACACACTTCTCATAATAGTTGTTGGAGGCGACACTCCTCGTTTGCCGTTTGGCTGTGCTGGACTGATGTTGGGTCCAGCTGTTGCCCACCCTACCATGATCCTCCTATTCCACTACATTACTTGTGGGAGGATCCCTAAGCCAAACGACCTACTAGTTCATACTTCTCACATCTCTTCGCTGCATGACAAAAGTATAGAAAAATTATAAATTCATTTTTAAAATAAGATACAATTATTAAATTTATTATCAATAGGCATGGCTAACTCTAGAGCAAGTGACAAGAAAAACTTAAATAATTATTATTTATATAATTAAATTTATTGAAAAGTTATAGTTTTAAATTTTTTTTTTTTTCTACTAGCAGGCCAAAATAAATATAATGTTTTTTTTTGGTTTTTAAACATTTTTATCAAAGCAGAATTAAATTCTTATTTTATAATTGTTATTATCTTCATATTCAAAAAATAAAAAAAATTAATATTCATAGCGGTACCCATAGGAATTTCAAATCTTTCTATTTACGAAAATGTGGTTTGTTTTTCCTTAAGTTGAATAATTTACAAAAACAAAATATTTTTTTTTTCTATACTACAAAAGAAATTTATGTATATATATATTTTTTTTATTTATTTTTATTTATATATTATTTTATATATCATTTATATATATATATTTATTTGGATACATTTTTTTATTTTTTTTTGTATGATTTTATTTTATTTTTGTGCGGAAATATTTATTTTACTTTATTTACTTTATTCTTTTTATTTGTAATTAAATAGCATATCGCGCAGGCGATTAGAGAATTTTAACGGCATACTTTTAGGCAGAAATCTCGATAATTTATATGCACGACAACAACAACGCCAGCTTAGAAGAAGCTGCGAGTGGCGCGAGCTTTCATCATATTTTTCACTGGCTGAAAAAAAGTAATAGCAAACGAAAAAAGTAAGGATAGCAGCACTTACATGTTCTCCTCGACGTCCAAAAGATCTTTTGCCGTTCCGAAGAGCTGCACTGTGAAAAAGGTGGGGTGAGGTTTTTTTGTTTTTTTTTTAAACACTAATTTATTCGTTAGGATTATTATTAGTTTTAATATTATTTTTTTGTTTTTTTTTTTATTTTTATTTATTTATATATTATATTATATTTCATTTATATATAAATATATATTTATTTAGTTATTCCATTTGCATTTATTTATTTATTTTTTTTTTCGAACTTAAACTTATGTGGATTAAATGGCTTCCGCTTATGAGTTAATTAAACTGAGGGTATTTATATAAAGAAAAAATATTTTTGAGATTCATCCGTCTTGGGGGGGGGGGGGGGTGATGCTGACCATTGGTGGGGAACCAAAACTGCCGACTATCGTTTTAGCGGAACTGCTGTGGCACATTTTTCACCAAGTCGGAATGCGGTCCGAGGTTAAAATCCTCGTGGGGGTCGTACGCACATCGGGGTTTTTCTGTTTTTTTTTTGATTCACTCAGTTTTAGGCGATTTCACTGCCATTATGTCAATTGCAATGGAGCAAAACTTTTTAGCGCGGCTGCTGCGGCGATTATATTTTGTCACTCCTCAAGGTTATGTTCGGTCGCTCCGCGAGGTTATGCACTTACACTTGTTTTCTTTCTTTTTTTTTTTGTTGTCTTTGTTGGGTTTTCGGGCGTTGACGGCGGCTGGGGTTGTATTTGTCTTTTTATTTTATTTTAAATTGTTCGGCTTCATGGATGCGATTTAATTATGGCATCTTAAGGTTATCACTTGCACGAGGAGAAAAAAAAATTCTTTGTATAAGTTTATTACCGCACGTAACACACGTCTGCCGGTCGCGACGGTCAAAATTCAAAGAGAGCGAGGCCACGACCCGCATCGGGGATGAAGCCCCATCTCGCGATCGGTGGTGACTAGCCATAGGTGGCGCTGACCACGGAATATAGATTCCGTTGCTTAGTTTGTGGCATAATTAAAACCAAGCGCACTACAAATTCCCCCCCACTAAAATCACGGAGTCGCAAATCTGCATTCATGCAGATCTGTTGTATCGCTCGCATGCAAAAGTGATTTTATTTCTCTATTTTGCTTTAACGGTACATTCTCTTGTGTGCTAAAAATAGCACAGAACGTAACATTCGGGCGCTGCTTCGCGCTGTTTCGGCATTTGGACAAAAACAAAAAGCATTAGGCAAAGTGCAGTGCAACGGTATTCGCTGCCAGTCGGGCAATAAATTCCCCTCACCCTGCGCAACGACGCAAAAGAGGGGCAATAAAAACTTAGCTTATCAGCACAACAACGGTGACATTTACTAATGCCATTAGCAGCACCACATACACCATGGCAAATGCTACAATAAGCAGCATCTGCCCTGGAATAAGCATCAATAACCAGGGAAGCTCTCTATTGACGCCTCCTGACATGACATCAAAAAATCTTAGCGATGCTGCCTGAAGACTTTTGAATGATCAAAATCGGAGAGCGGGCAAGAGAAAAAATGTAAAGACTCTGTCCCCAATCTCTAACTCGAAAAGAGTGAGCACCAGCCAGCTTATGAATTCGACCCCCACAACTAGCCAACAGGTTAAGTCCAGTAATAGATTTGCCATTTTCAACACGGATATCTCTGCTAATGAAGAGAATGAGGTAGACATGATGAATGAGGATGCTGATGTTGACAGTGTTCATATGGATGAACAACAACCTGCTGGAACCAGCACTATCCTAAATTCGCAAGATCCATCTAACGGTATCAATCAACTTAAAGGCCCCAAGAAAACACCGCAAATTTTTGTTAATATTAGCAATTTAAATGATTTATTTGAGCTTATAAAAGAAAAAGTCAGTTTAAATAACGTTGTTGTCAAAGCAAATCAAGGGGAAACAGTCAGAATCTTTCCCAAAGACAGTGACACTTACAGAAACATTATAAGTCATATGGAAAAAATTGGTATGCAGTTTCACACTTAACAAATGCAGTCAGAAAAAGCACACAGAATTGTTGTAAGAGACTTACATCATAGCACACAAAACAAAGACATAACCAATGATCTGAAACACTTAGGCTATGAAGTTCTTCATATCCACAACCCTTCATCAAGAATTAATAAAGACGAAAAACTACATATCTTTTTCATTAATATAAAGCCTTGTGCAAAAATTAATGAAATTTATCTGCCGACAGAAAATAAGAATTGAAAGGATGCGAAAATCTACCGAAATTGCACAATGCCGTCGCTACCAGGAGTACGGCTACACGGCTAAATATTGCCACAAGCAACCCAATTGTGCAAGGTGTGGTGAAAATCACCAAACCACACAATGCATACGTTCCGCAGACGCACTGCCCACATGATACCACTGTTCGGGTGACCATATGGCTAGCTATAAAGGGTGCCAAATGTACCAGGAGTTCCTTCGCAGATCTTTGGGACCTGCAATAAAGCCGAATAGTTTGAATAAAAATGCAAATACACTCATTTCGAGAGATCAGCAACACTTTTCTTCGTTGCAGCCTAATCGCCGCAAGAGTACCAACCAACCAACAGTACGGCAGCAACCAACACAACAACAGCAATATACGGCTCAACATCAATCATCAGTAGGCACTGGCGGAAACACAAGAGTGTCCTATGCCACAGTAGCAAAAGGATACATAAATACAACGCCCTTCAAGGATGGGCCAGCTCAGCGACGTCTTTACAATTTACAAGCGCAACAAAAATCGCAGCGGTCGAATATTCAGCAAAATAACTCATTCGATGTCCAAGCATTGTTACAACAGCAACAACAACAGTTTCAGAAATGGCAACAGCAAATCCAACAACAACAACAACAGCAGTTTCTTATGTGGTTGCAGCAGCAGCAGCAAGAACAGCAACAGTATAAAAGCCAAGCCAATCAACGACTTGAAAAACTTGAAAAGATGGTATTCGAAATGACCAATATGTTAAGACAATGGGCAGGGAATGAAATTAACTCCCAGTTCCATAACAACGCCTCAGCTCCACAATGAATCCACTAAAGATTCTTATTTGGAATGCTAATGGCATTTCAAGAAAAGCTAAAGAAGTTGAGCTGTTCGCGCAAAACAACAGCATTGACATTCTTTTGGTGACGGAACTTAGAATCAAACGAGGGGAAACTGTAAAAATATATGGATATGCCTCCTATCCAGCATATAGGCCATCGCGTAATAACAATAGCGTTGGCGGGGCAGCGGTTTTTGTTAGGACAACTCTTCGCCATTTTCCACAAAGGGTCATAGAGACACGCAGCATTCAAATGTCATCTGTAAAAGTAGCCACAGAACTGGGTGACGTGCACTTCAACGCCATTTACTGTCCTCCCAATGACAGGATCGAGGAAAGACACTTTACTGATACACTACGAGCTTGCGACCAAAGGTACTTGATTGGTGGCGACTGGAATGCCCGACACTGGCTATGGGGCGACACTTACAATTCACCTCGGGGGCGAGAATTAGCAGATGCCATCTCTTTAACTGGAGCTAAGATCCTTGCAACTGGCTCGCCAACTAGGTACCCATATGTGCTCAGTCATACGCCTTCCTGCATAGACTTTGCATTGTATTACGGAATACCAGATTCTCGAGCAACTATAACACACAGCTGGGATTTGGACTCTGATCACTTGCCCTTGATCATCAGCATTGAGACAGAGGGCACTTATGTCAACCCAAGTCCCCGTATAGTCACCAAACACACTGACCTGCTTGCCTTTAGTCACAAAGTATTCATAGATCTGCGGCCGCCTCAACGCCTCCTGTTCCTCGGACAGGCCCCACCTATGGAATAGCCTTAACAAGAGAGGCCAGAGACCTTTTGACGCAGAAAAGGAGGCTCCGTAGGCGAGCCATCCGAACTCAAGACCCCTGGGACCGAATTTTATGGAACCGCGCTGCGAAGCAACAACGAAACGTCTTAAGAGAACTTCGAAGCAATTTTTTTGAGCAGAAGTTGGCTTCTATGAATTATACAGTGGATGCCGGATACTCGCTATGGAAGTGCACCAAGTCCCTTAAAAGGCAACCGTTTAGACAGGTTCCTATTAGATGTCCAGGAGGCGAACTTGCTAAAAACGAAGAGGAGAAGGCCAATTCTTTTGCACATCATCTAGAGACCAGGTTCACCCATTACCAATTCGCTACAATGGAGCAGTACAGAGAAACGTATGATAGCCTACAGACACCTCTGCAAATGTCCTTACCAATCAAAGCTGCCAGGGTCGAGGAAATTGTCGAAGTCATCAAATCACTACCGACAAAGAATGCTACATTAAAAGCACTACCTATTAGAGCAATCCTATACATGGCGCTATTATTTAACGCGATGCTCAGGGTGCAGTTCTTCCCAAAACAGTGGAAGATGGCAACAATTCTTATGATACATAAGCCCGGAAAACCCGAAGAGGATCCTGAATCGTATCGGCCTATAAGCCTCCTGTCTTCGCTTTCTAAGGTATGGGAGAGGCTTATTGCCAATCGATTAGGTGACATTATTAAAGAGCGCCGTATCCTACCGGATCACCAATTTGGTTTTCGAGAGGGACATAGTACCGTGGAGCAGGTCCACAGATTGGCAAAACATATCCTACAAGCATTTGATGATATGGAATACTGTAATGCTGTATTCATTGATATGCAACAAGCATTCGACAGAGTTTGGCATGCACTTACTTACTTAGCAAAATCAAAAGGCTGTTCCCAGCACCATATTACGGAGTTTTGAGATCATACTTGGAAGATCGGAAGTTCACGGTCAGGGTCAGAAACACCTACTCGACTCATTGCCATATGAGAGCTGGAATTCCGCAGGGCAGCGTCCTTGGACCGCTACTCTACTCAATATATACTACGGATTTGCCTTGTCCAAACTCTTATCATATGGAAGTTCATAGGAAGACGCTACTTGCTACTTACGCTGATGATATTGCATTACTGTACAGCTCTAATTGTCGCATTGAGGCGGCACGTGGCCTCCAAGAGTACCTTACCACATTGGCTGCATGGTGCAAGAGATGGAATTTAAAGGTCAATCCACAAAAGACCATCAATCCCTGCTTCACCCTGAAGACCCTTTTAATGTATGTTAATTACAACGGCTGGGAAGGTAAGGGCAGATGTTGGAAAATGAAGTAATATTAGAAGGGGTGCACGCGCTGGCTCCGGCTTTATGATCGGTAGAAGGGGCAGGTTCCATTTTTTTTATTTCCTAATACTACGATCTCGCGGTGCTCATATTATCAATCACAAATCGCGTGCGGGCCATAGTAACTCAACTAAACAGGGGGAAACGGGTGCGGAAACGGAAGGACAAGACTACAGACACACTTCTCATAATAGTTGTTGGAGGCGACACTCCTCGTTTGCCGTTTGGCTGTGCTGGACTGATGTTGGGTCCAGCTGTTGCCCACCCTACCATGATCCTCCTATTCCACTACATTACTTGTGGGAGGATCCCTAAGCCAAACGACCTACTAGTTCATACTTCTCACATCTCTTCGCTGCATGACAAAAGTATAGAAAAATTATAGAATCATTTTTAAAATAAGATGCAATTATTTAAATTTATTATCAATAGGCATGGTTAACTCTAGAGCAAGTGACAAGAAAAACTTAAATAATTATTATTTATATAATTAAATTTATTGAAAAGTTATAGTTTTAAATTTTTTTTTTTTTTCTACTTGCAGTTAAAAGTAAGTATAATTGTTTTTATTTGATTTTTAAACATTTTTATCAAAGCAAAATTAAATTCTTATTTTATAATTGTTATTATCTTCATATTCAAAAAATAAAAAAAATTAATATTCATAGCGGTACCCATAGGAATTTCAAATCTTTCTATTTACGAAAATGTGGTTTGTTTTTCCTTAAGTTGAATAATTTACAAAAACAAAATATTTTTTTTTTCTATACTACAAAACAAATTTATGTATATATATATTTTTTATTTATTTTTATTTATATGTATTATTATTTTTATTTATATATCATTTATATATATATATATATATATATATATATATATTTATTTATATTTTATTTTTTTATTTTATTTTTTTATTTTATTTTTTATTTTATTTTGTTTTGTTTTTTTTATTTTTGTGCGGAAATATTTATTTTACTTTATTTACTTTATTCCTTTTTTTTTCTATTTGTAATTAAATAGCATATCGCGCAGGCGATTAGAGAATTTTAACGGCATACTTTTAAGCAGAAGGCTCGATTATTTATATGCACGACAACAACAACGCCAGCTTAGAAGAAGCTTTTATCATATTTTTCACTGGCTGAAAAAATTAATAGCAAACGAAAAAAGTAAGGATAGCAGCACTTACATCTTCTCCTCGACGTCCAAAAGATCTTTTGCCGTTCCGAAGAGCTGCACTGTGAAAAAGGTGGGGTGAGGTTTTTTTGTTTTTTTTTTAAACACTAATTTATTCGTTAGGATTATTATTAGTTTTAATATTATTTTTTTGTTTTTTTTTTATTTTTGTTTAGGTGCATACAAGTCAACACGCATAATCATAAAGCATAATCCAATTATATAAGAAATGACACACAATTGTCAACACAATTAAAACTATTTCAAAACCATACACATTACCACATATTTGTTGACACAATTAAACTTGTATTCGATACCATAGGTCTGAAAACTCTTAGCGACAAAATATCGCTGACTACACAGAATATCGCTGACTGCACAATATGCGTTATTAGCGCAGCGGTCAGCCAACCCGGTAAGCAAGCAATTGCTGAGAACTCAATAACCCAATTTAACTGACAACATGAACATGTAGACTAAGCTGATGCATCACCGCATTCAATACTATTCACTCGTTTCTACCATCGCACTTACTTGAAGTATATAAGAAAAT
This sequence comes from Scaptomyza cyrtandrae, assembly GCA_035044605.1. Taxonomy (NCBI): domain Eukaryota; kingdom Metazoa; phylum Arthropoda; class Insecta; order Diptera; family Drosophilidae; genus Scaptomyza; species Scaptomyza cyrtandrae. The sequence goes on along the minus strand of JAWNNS010000128.1, from coordinate 10,209 downwards.
CTGGCGGGCTATCACAAAATCATGGATACTTCGCCTTCTATGAGGACATACGAACAAACGTTCTGAAGTTCTTAGAAATAATCAAAAATGACGCTGAGACCATAAATCAAGCCACAAGCAAGAAGCTTGAGATATGCGAACCCAAGGTGATTGCGTTGTGCCGACGACAAGGTGCAATGATCGCATCCTTATATCGCGCATTGCACCAAAAAGCTCCTATTGAGCACTCAGCACTAGAGCTCATAAAGAATCTATGGGCTCAAATTCAAGAGGTCCATTTTCGACTGTATGAGGAAGTTAAAAACCCAGAAGAAAATGGGTATGATTCAAAGAAGTATATACAGGCAGAAATTGATGTACAAGGGGCACTAGCATCAAAAAACGGTATGCAGTGCACCAATGACATAAACTTGCCTCGCATAACAATTCCCAAATTTGAATATGTTTGTGTCCATGGTACACAATACCAACATGCCGACAATTCGGAAAATGTGGTATCTTCAAACTAGCGTAATCGGTGAGGCAGAAAGATTAATCCGCCAAATCGACTTGAAAGAGGATAACTACCTCCACGCATGGAACATCTTGGTTGACGCGTACGATAACCCAAGAGACATAGCATCAACGGTATTGAACCGATTTTTGATGCAACAAACCATCAACGACAATGTAAAGTCGCTCAAGGAACTATACATAGTCACCTTGGAGTCCCTCGCATCTTTAAAGGGACTCGGATTGGACATCTCAACGTGGGACCCAATATTAATAGCGGTCATACGAAATAAGCTCGACAGCACAAATAAGACACTGTACGAGCAATCAATAAGCAATTCGAAGCAAATACAAAAACTGGACACCATGCTCCAGTTTCTCAAACAAAGAGTTCTTTTTTTAGCTAGCGGAAGCAAAACACACAGCAATGCCAAAAGAGACTCAACAGGAGCAACTTGTGCATCTTCTTCAACTACAAGGAAGGATTGTCTCTATTGCAAGAAATCTAATCATTTCATTTTTCGGTGCAACGATTTCCGTGCAAGGACAGCCGCTGAAAGATTGAATTGGATTCAACGACAATAAACAATGCGTCAATTGCCTCAAAGGAGATCACATGGCAAAGGCTTGCCCAAGTCGCTTTAAATGTTTTAAGTGCCAAGAAAGGCACAACACGCTGCTGCATTTGGAAAATTCTTCAATGGAGAAGCAAAATCCAATTGTAGCATCAGCAAGTAGCAAAAAAAAGTCTACTTGCAACAGCAAAGGTAATAGTCCAAGGAAATAATGGACAAAAAGCTACCTTCAAGGCTTTGCTGGATTCCGGATCACAGATTAACGTTATATCAGAACGACTCGCCTCTTCATTATCTTTTAAACGTTACGACTCCATACTACGAATTGAAGGCATCGGTGGACAACCAAATACAAGTAGAGCTAGTGTAAACCTATTGGTGAAGTCATTATACATCGACTTTACAACGCGTATCGAAGCATTTATTCTACCACACATTGTTATGATCAGCCAGCCCAAAGCATAAATGAAAAAGATTGGAACATGCCAGCAACCCTACCGTTGGCAGATCCCCAATTCAACAAACCGGGCAAAAGCGACATGCACATCGGTGCGGAACACTATTACGCACTATTACTCCCACAACAACACAGAATACCCTCTGGTCCAATCATGCAAAAGACCCGATTGGGATGGGTGGTGGCAGGAAAAATAAAGGAACCAAGGATGTCAGCAGCTATTTGTGCAGTAGCTACAGGAGAAGAAACGTATACCCTAATGGAACGATTCTGGACCCTAGACAACCTGGAAACAGCAGAAAGGCATCGTACACCAACCGAAAAAGAGTGCGAGATCCATTTCATTGAGAACTTGCAGACTGCTGCAGATGGGAGATTCATCGTGAAATTGCCGTTTGCTGAACATTCTTCAGCCCTGGGGCCCTCGTTGGAGACTGCTGAAAAAAGATTCCTCGCACTGGAAAGAAGGACAGATACAGAAATCTGGAAAAGATATGTGGACTTCATGAATGAATATGAAGAATTAGGTCACATGAAGGCTGTTCCTCGAAAACTCCTTCCATCAAAACATTATATCACCCCTCATCATTGTGTGCTGAAACCTGAGAGCAGCACCACAAAGCTAAGAGTGGTTTTTGATGCATCCTGTAAAACGTCAACGGGAAAATCATTAAATGACATACTGCAAGTAGGACCCACGGTGCAAAGTGATCTCATGTCAACTCTACTGAGATTCAGAACACATAAATACGTATTTACGGCAGACATCGAAAAGATGTATCGTCAAATATGGATAAACCCTGAACACCAATTTAATCAAATGATAGTTTGGAGGAATAATCCAAATGATGAGTTAAAATACTATCGATTAAAAACGGTTACATATGGAACAGCAGTGGCTCCGTTTTTAGCAACTAAGTGTCTAAATCACTTAGCCTCACTTCATCTCAGCAGATCACCATTAGGATCATCTACCTTAAGGGATGACTTCTACGTAGATGATTGCCACACAGGAGCAGACTCAATACGAGAAGCAATACAAATTCAAAAGGAGTTGATTAAAATACTGCTCCTTAAAGGAATTCCCAAGGACGACATTGTAAGCGACATTAAGCTTGACGAAACACTGGAGCACTACAGTGTTAAGACATTAGGTCTTATTTGGATGCCAAAAATTGATCAACTTTGCGGCCGCTCACAAAACAGCACAGCAAACCGGTTGACAAAGCGAGTTGTTTGCTCGGAGCTGGCACAGGTCTTCGACCCTCTAGGCTTGTTCGCTCCAGTCGTGGTGAAGGCAAAAATCTTTATGCAACAACTCTGGGAATCAAAACTCAACTGGGATGACGAACTATTTACGAATCTTCAGAACGAGTGGAAGGATTATAGAGAGGACTTGCAAAGGCTGAATTCAATGCAAATTCCAAGACACATATACGATGGAAAAACTCCAGTCTCGAAAGAATTGCACACATTTGTGGATGCGTCAGAGCAGGCAAATGGAGCAGCAATATATGTGCCCGCAACGTACAAAAACAAGCAAATATTTGTGCGTTTATTTTGCTCAAAGCCTCGAGTGGCTCCAACCGCAAAACAGTCACTACCTCGTCTAGAACTATGTGCTGCATTATTAGGTGCTGAACTCGCGGACAGAATTCGCGATCTAAACCTTGACGCCACCGCAGTGCCAGGATATTTTTGGTCGGATTCTACCGTTGTTCTTTCATGGATTAATGCACCGTCTTCAACATATCATACGTTCGTGGCCAACCGAATAGCGAAAATTCAGGCAGTGACAAGTCATAATAATTGGCGACATGTATCGTCCGCCAACAACGCAGCAGATGCGCTTTCAAGAGGAATATCTGCACGAAAATTACCCGAGCACAGTCTATGGCTCTATGGACCACTCTTTTTGCATGGTACTCCAGACAAATGGACAGCCCCTCCCATCATCTCTCCGAGCGATCTGGAGAGGAAAACAAAGCATATAAGCTTAGCGGCATCTAAATCAACAATAGGCGAAGAGTTGTATACCTGTCGACACAGCAACTCATTCTTCAAGTTACAACGCATTGTGGCTTGCATGTTGCGATTCTGCTACAAGCGATACAGATCAGCAACTACCACGCTGTGTAAAATAGAACTGGACCGCGCTCGCAATATAATTCTACAGACAATACAGCAAGCTGAATTTACAGCTGACTTTAAAAGTTTGAAGCGCCACAACACAGTCGATAAAAAGAGTCCTATCTCATCGTTGTCACCATTACAAGGCTCAGATGGACTCATGCGAGTTGGAGGTAGATTGGAGCAAGCCCCACTCCCGTATAATGCAAGGCACCAGATTTTGCTGCCTAATAACGATCCAATAGTAAAGATGATATTGCGAGAACTGCTTGATGACAACATGTACTGCGGTGCTCAAGCCCTTCGAGCAATTGCTAGACAAGAATATTGGATACTGAACGACAAAACTATGTCGAGAAACATCGTTCACAATTGTGTGAAGTGCAACAAGGCCAAACCCAAGTTAATGAACCAAATTATGGGCAATTTGCCAGCCGATCGAGTGACACCAACACGCCCGTTCCTCACTACAGGCGTGGACTAATCTGGATTCATCATAAAGTTCGCGGAAAAATACCAGATAAACCATACATAGCCGTATTCTGCTGCTTCTCCACTAAAGCGATCCATCTCGAGCTGGTTAGCGATCTGACCACAAATGCCATTCTAGGAGCCCTGCGACGCTTCCTAAGCCGCCGCGGAAAATGTCAAACAATTCATTGTGACAATGCCAGCAAACAACCAACTAAAGGAACTGGGAGGATCAATATTTGGCGAAAGGGCTCAGGTTGAGATCATCAATCATTGCAACAAAAAACAAGTTGCCTTCAAATTCATACCGCCAAGAGCGGCATCATTTGGAGGTCTATGGGAAGCTGCAGTCAAGTCTGCAAAACGTCTACTGGTTACCACGACAAATACCGCATCTCTAACATTCGAAGAATTAAATACGGTGATCATCGAAATTGAAGCGATTCTAAACTCTCGTCCAATTACACCAATGTCAAACGACCCTACGGATAACACAGCCCTCACCCCTGGACATTTTCTGATTGGTGAAACGCTGACTGCTCCCCCCGATGTCAACACAGACCGCAACGAAAGTTCGTTACTAAAACGGTGGGAACTAGTATCCAGGCTCAAGCAAGGATTGGGACGCATCGTACGCACATATCCAGGCCAGGATAATCACGTTCGTGTGGTTGACGTTAAAACTGCCTCAGGCATCTACAAACGCCATATAACCAGGCTTGCGCCGTTGTTTCCAGAAGATATGGCCAAAAAACGGCCCCTCAAAGGAAACCGAGGACACAGATGAAACTGATGCGCCTCCCGTTCAACGAAAACGGTTAATGTCGCCAACCATAAGCTCGTCCTTGTTAATCCTGCTCTTTATGTTACCCTTGGTACTGACTGACTCAGTATCTGTGACGCGGTTTGACTCAAAACCTGGAATCTATTATGAAAAAATCGGAACAACAAAGAGAGCAGTATCCGAGTGGACCATTGTAATATATTATGAATTGGAACCATACTGGCGCGATATGAAAACATTTGATTCAGGAATAAACGAATTCAAATACATATGCCCAGAATTAAATAACAATCACATATGTGATTTCATATCACAGCACTTTCGTCACCTGTATGACGAATTACAAATGACAAATCCACTTATGCAACATGCACGCAAACGCCGGTCCCCATTCGATGCAGTGGGTAACATTGCGAATAGTCTATTTGGAGTATTAGACTCAACCTACGCTAATAAAATTACCAAGGTGATAGATAAGGTAAAAACGAACGAAGAATTTTTACTGACCTTACTGAAAAATCAAACTTCAGTGCTTGACTCAACCAATAACATTGACAAGAAGACAAGATCTGCATCGGACAAGCGGCTAAAACTACTTGAACAGCAAGTTGCTATCATTAGCCAAACCAGGGGAAAATACACTGGTGCGCGTCTCACGGAGACCTACCTGGCGTTAACTACCCAATTAACACTGTTAGCAGCCACCCTTCAACGCATGCAAGCAGAAATAGTCGATGTGCTAACTGGAATTCGGCACCGTACAATAAGCCCAATATTGTTCTCTCCCGATCAATTGAAGGAACAATTGGACCAAATGCGGGATCATTTGCCGCCAGATCAAATGGCACCAGTGACATCATCCAACATTATTCACCTATACAGAATTATGCGAGCAGAAGGCACAGTCACCGACTCTCATGTAATATTTAGAATAATACTACCACTAGTGTCAACATCAATATTAGAACTGTTCAACATTGTGCCAATTCCGATGTGGGACTCAACAAGCTGGCGACTATTTGAGCTTAAAACACCTATTATAGCTGTTAACAACCATAGGGATAAATTCATGGGACTCACAACAGATGATCTACACCGTTGCCGTACATTACCAAATGAAGAATACATATGCTTTGACCACCAAGCTATGTTTAATGCCGACAATCGGTGTGAATTTCAACTCTTTAGCAACAAAACACCAACCATGTGTCATGTAGCTCACAGAGCAACTAAGATGGTATGGACAAAAAAAAGCTTTTAAGCAAAAGTATGTAACAGGCAGAAGGAAGTAAAGGGTTCAGGGTATCGTCTAGTTGCGATCTCTTGACTGAGCCTTCTTTCTTGTGTGTAAAGTTTTTGCCGACCAATGAGTATGTATATGCTTATTGAAGTTGAAGGCAAATCGTCTACGGACGGCCTGCTGCATGTGACCTTGTGCCATCTTTTTGTGTATGCATGTGTTTGCGTCTAACGGGACTAGGCAGAACGCAAAAATACTAACAACAACAACACGTGACAGTTGTCGTTGCTGAAACGCACACGCTGCTCAATGTTGTTTCGGTACCCTTTATTACAATATTTAATTAATGTCAATGACATTTTTAATATATAATAATGTTATATAAGGACAATTAATGTTAAGTATATGAATACAAAATGCGTTTATTTTATGGTAAGTGTTAATTTGGTATTTGGTCATTTTAAAGCCTTTTCAATAAGTCATTAGTGGTCTACCTAATTGCCAATATATACATAAGCACATATGCTGGAAGTCATATTTAGGTATCTCACGTTTGGCCATTCAATTGTACGAAGTTCTATCGTTATCTAACGCATCGCACACTTCGTGAATGAGTTGCAAAGCAGAAGTGATACTTATTTCCCCAGGTGCTATTAATTTTAAAAAATGTTAAGTTAACAGAAGATGACGACGCAGGAATCCTTTTTGTATATTCAGTCCTCTCTGTTGCCAACAAGCAGTTTCTTATGCTTTTGATTTTGTTGTGTGTTGCTTAGTGCGTTGTACACATTAATGTTGCTAACTGCCTGATCGCATACCGCGGCTCTTACTCTAAGTCCCATTAGGCTTAATGCTTCAATGGTTTCTATAAGGCAATTTCGCGTGTTATCGGACGTTCTTTTCGCATTGGTGCAATAGTACGAAAACGTATATTTCCACCGCTGAACAATGCCTTTTATCTGAAAAAATATAAAACTATTGGCAATCATTGGTTCTCTTTTGCCCTGACCAAAATCTATAAAACCGTCAATTTGGTCTGTTGTGCTATTGTACTCGAGCTCGGAACGTCCATGTATCTCATCAAACAAGATGACACAGTTCCGTTCGCTCTCTGACATATTAATTACATGCTTCAAAATGCTGTTATAGACCTTATCATTTATGCCCGGAGAAATCATTCTTATAGGGCTCCAATTCAGTAGTGTTCTGGGACTTGGCAGATTAAAAGAAAGAGCATCTCGCATGAACAGGTATCCTTTTGATGATCTGTAATTTAGATTCATCAAAAGGTTTTTTTCTATGTCATTAAATTTTGCGACATGTTTTGTTTTTAATAGCAGTGAGGCAAAAAACTTGGAACCCTCATTTATATTTTCGGGAACCATTATCGTGTTATTGCGCATCTTCACGCATTTTTCTGACCAGTTCGAATCATTTTCTTCTTTTTTTCTTCTAAAGCCGCGATTTCTTTTTGCAGTTTTTCTAACCGCACCCTCAAATTTTCATACTTAGTGCTTAGTTGAAAATGTGCATCCCGCCAGTATTTTTCGTTGCGGCAGTGTAGCTCGCAACGAGGGCATCCAATTGGCTCTTCAATGTTGTCCATTTGTGGTCTATTGTCACTGTGCTCTAAATTAACTAATGCAGAATCACTATTTTTCAGAGCACCAGATTCTGTTGCATTATTAATTTGCACATTTATTATAGGATGGACATTTTTTTAAAATTTTTTTTGGCGAATGTCCATTGCGTGGAAATGCTTTCCGCATATAAGTAGCTTTTTATTATCTTTAAATATTGCTTTCACCTCGCAGATGGACATCCACTCCGACCGAAAAGAATGCAGTACGGAAGGTGGATACGTACTATTGCAATTCTTAATACAGCAATGGCGTTGCAGCGGTTTGTTTTGATTTAAATTGTTATGGTTGACCGGGTCTTCAATGTGACCTATTTAATTAAATTATATTTATATTAGGTGATGCTAAAATACACATACACATATAATCGGACAGACACTTACGGAGCAAGAAATCTTGCAGAAACGAACAATTGAGCACAAACAATATGACAATCACAGCTAAAGGAACAATCACAGTACTAAAAACACACATATATATATATATATATATATATAAACAAACAAACACATAAAAATAATTGTCAAAGATGTTTGGCGATTGCTTAAAACACCGCCATTTATATTTACTTGCATTGTAACTTACCCAGTTGCAGCGTTGGCATAGAACCAAACTTCAATCTACGCGTTGAAACGCATTCCTTTTCGAAGTGTAGATCACACACTCTAGTGTGGGTGTTTATTAAATCGATGTTAATCCTTAAGTTTTCGCACCACGCACTAGCACTTCTTTCGGGAACGCGAAATAGTTTTATGCCACCAACGCAGCCTTCAACCAAACACTTATATGCCACATTTTTATTATTACTTTCCATATTTTCGATATGGCTTATACGTTTTTAATTATTGTTTTTATATTTTTAATTAATTAGATTTGAAAAAATCAGATTGTTTTGCCAATAATTTATAACTTTGATATTTGCGACCGTGTTGTTACAATTTCAAAGCATAAATGCACATGCACTTGAAAATTTACACACACACTCAAAGAAAAGCGCGCGCAAAAATTTGCTTGCCTTTTTAGTATAAAGACTAGAAGAAGGGTAAAGCTAAAAACAAGCAATTAAAGCTAAGCTCATATGTTAAAGTATTCTAATGTATTCAGCATCTGATAGTAGCGTAGCTGCATGAACTTTTGCTTCAGCAACGGTCGAGCCGAGTTCAAACACTCATTATGAAGACTTTTTTTCTTAATTATTTTTATTTTTTACATATAAATGAATTTTTATATATATATCTAATGTTGATGTTATGTGTTTTAATCGTACATTTATTTCATTTTAAAAGAAGATAATTTGATTGTATTTTAAAATTTTGTTGTGCCGACCAAAAAGTATGTATATGTATGTTTGTGTTTGTATGCATGTATGTTACTTATTGGTGTCGGAAGCAAATCATCTGCGGATGGCCTGCTGCATGTTGGCTTGAGCCGTATTTTTATACCCTGATCCCATTAAAAATGGGAAAAAAGGGTATCATGAAGTTGTGCAAAAGTATGTAACAGGCAGAAGGAAGCATCTCCGACCCCATAAAGTATATATATTCTTTATCAGCATCAACAGTCGAGTCGATATAGCCATGTCCGTCTGTCCGTCTGTATGTATGAACGCGTCGATCTCAGAGACTATAAGAGCTAGAGACTCCAGATTTGGAACTTAAGCTCGCCTAATCCCTAGGCAGTACAAGTTTGTTTTTGATTTTCGATAACTCATCCCGTTTCCGATATACACATGGGATCGATAACAATAAAATCTTGAATTTGAAAAAACTTTAGATGGCATTTTAATTATTAATCAAAATAATAACAATCTGTGAAATTTTTTTTAAAATCGGTTAAGAAACACCGAAGATATGGAACCTTGAAGTTTAGTATGCAGTATGCAGTATGGTCGTACACACACGCACACATACTTGCAAGCACTGACTGTACGCGTAAAGTATAGGGATCAGGGTATCGTCTAGTCGGGATTTCTCGACTTCCTTCTGCCTGTTACATACTTTTGCACACAAACAATATACCCTTTTTCCCTTTTTTTTAGTGGGTTCAGTCTATAACAAGCAAACTTACTCTATTTGAAAGCAAAATAACCAGCAGCTCACCAATTTTATATGATAAACTTGAGAAAATGTTTAATTTGTTTGCTAATTCTTTCTAAGGCACTCTTAGCTTAGAGTAAGGGAATGGATACATTGATATGTGTTCATGCTGCAAAATATGAATTAGGCTTTCAGCATAAACAGACAGTGGATATACAAAGCAAAATCCAATTCACATAGCGGTAGTCCGGGAAGATAACCGAAAAGATAAAACGAATTGAGGGGAAACAGGTGCTAAAAAGCTTGAAAAATGTGAAAAGTTAACAGAAATTAGAAACTCTGGTTTCCACTCTTACTTTGAATACTTTTTGCGCCACAGTAGCT
>JAWNNS010000127.1:0-67076 GCA_035044605.1 Scaptomyza cyrtandrae | reverse complement strand
GGCAAGCAAATTTTTGCGCGCGCTTTTCTTTGAGTGTGTTGCGTAAATTTTCAAGTGCATGTGCATTTATGCTTTGAAATTGTAACAACACGGTCGCAAATATCAAAGTTATAAATTATTGGCAAAACAATCAGATTTTTTCAAATCTAATTAATTAAAAATATAATAACAATAATTAAAACGTATAAGCCATATCGAAAATATGGAAAGTAATAAAAAAAATGTGCCATATAAGTGTTTGGTTGAAGGCTGCGTTGGTGGCATAAAACTATTTCGCGTTCCCGAAAGAAGTGCTAGTGCGTGGTGCGAAAACTTAAGGATTAACATCGATTTAATAAACACCCACACTAGAGTGTGAGATCTACACTTCGAAAAGGAATGCGTTTCAACGCGTAGATTGAAATTTGGTTCTATGCCAACGCTGCAACTGGGTAAGTTACAATGCAAGTAAATATGAATGGCGGTGTTTTAAGCAATCGCTAAACATCTTTGACAATTATTTTTATGCGCTTGTTTGTTTATATATATATATATATATATATATATATGTGTGTTTTTAGTACTGTGATTGTTCCCTTAGCTGTGATTTTCATATTGTTTGTGCTCAATTGTTCGTTTCTGCAAGATGTCTTGCTCCGTAAGTGTCTGTCCGATTATATGTGTATGTGTATTTTAGCATCACCTAATATAAATATAATTTAATTAAATAGGTCACATTGAAGACCCGGTCAACCATAACAATTTAAATCAAAACAAACCGCTGCAACGCCATTGCTGTATTAAGAATTGCAATAGTACGTATCCACCTTCCGTACTGCATTCTTTTCGGTCGGAGTGGATGTCCATCTGCGAGGTGAAAGCAATATTTAAAGATAATAAAAAGCTACTTATATGCGGAAAGCATTTCCAGCAAAGGACATTCGGCAAAAAAAATTTTAAAAAAATGTCCATCCTATAATAAATGTGCAAATAAATAATGCAACAGAATCTGGTGCTCTGAAAAATAGTGATTCTGCATTAGTTAGTTTAGAGCACAGTGACGATAGCCCACAAATGGACAACATTGAAGAGCCAATTGGATGCCCTCGTTGCGAGCTACACTGCCGCAACGAAAAATACTGGCGGGATGCACATTTTTAACTAAGCACTAAGTATGAAAATTTGAGGGTGCGGTTAGAAAAACTGCAAAAAGAAATCGCGGCTTTAGAAGAAAAAAAGAAGAAAATGATTCGAACTGGTCAGAAAAATGCGTGAAGATGCGCAATAACACGATAATGGTTCCCGAAAATATAAATGAGGGTTCCAAGTTTTTTGCCTCACTGCTATTAAAAACAAAACATGTCGCAAAATTTAATGACATAGAAAAAACCTTTTGATGAATCTAAATTACAGATCATCAAAAGGATACCTATTCATGCGAGATGCTCTTTCTTTTAATCTGCCAAATCCCAGAACACTACTGAATTGGCGCCCTATAAGAATGATTTCTCCGGGCATAAATGATAAGGTCTATAACAGCATTTTGAAGCATGTAATTAATATGTCAGAGAGCGAACGGAACTGTGTCATCTTGTTTGATGAGATACATGGACGTTCCGAGCTCGAGTACAATAGCACAACAGACCAAATTGACGGTTTTATAGATTTTGGTCAGGGCAAAAGAGAACCAATGATTGCCAATAGTTTTATATTTTTTCAGATAAAAGGCATTGTTCAGCGGTGGAAATATACGTTTTCGTACTATTGCACCAATGCAAAAAGAACGTCCGATAACACGCGAAATTGCCTTATAGAAACCATTGAAGCATTAAGCCTAATGGGACTTAGAGTAAGAGCCGCGGTATGCGATCAGGCAGTTAGCAACATTAATGTGTACAACGCACTAAGCAACACACAACAAAATCAAAAGCATAAGAAACTGCTTGTTGGCAACAGAGAGGACTGAATATACAGAGAGGATTCCAGCGTCGTCATCTTCTGTTAACTTAACATTTTTAAAATTATTGGCTCGTGGGGAAATAAGTATCACTTCTGCCTTGTCAACTCATTCACGAAGTGTGCGATGCGTTAGATAAACCAAAAAAGTATTCAAAGTAAGAGAGGAAACCAGAGTCGCACTCTTCTGTGTAACTTAACAGTTTTTAAAATTAATAGCAACTTGGGAAATAGGTATCACTTCTGCTTTGCAACTCATTCACCAAGTGTGCGATGCGTTAGATAACGATAGAACTTCGTACAATTGAATGGCCAAACGTCAGATACCTAAATATGACTTCCACCATATGTGCTTATGTATATCTTGAGCAATAAGGTAGGCCAATAAAGACTTATTGAAAAGGCTTTAAAATGGCCAAATACCAAATTAACACTAACCATGAAATAAACGCATTTTGTATTCATATACTTAACACTAATTGTCCTTATATAACATTATTATATATTAAAAATGTCATTGCCATTAATTAAATATTGTAATAAAGGGTATCAAACAACCATTCAGCAGCGTGTGCGTTTCAGCAACGACAACTGTCACGTGTTGTTGTTGTTAGTATTTTTGCGTTCTGCCTAGTCCCGTTAGACGCAAACACATGCATACACAAAAAGATGGCTAAAGGCCACATGCAGCAGGCCGTCCGTAGACTCATTGGTCGGCAAAAACTTTTAACACACAAGAAAGAAGGCTCAGTCAAGAGATCGCAACTAGACGATACCCTGAACCCTTTACTTCCTCCTGCCTGTCACATACTTTTGCTTACAAACAATATACCCTTTTTCCCAGTTTTTTTAGTGGGTTCAGTCTATAACAAGCAAACTTACTCTATTCGAAAGCAAAATAACCAGCAGCTCACCAATTTCATATGATAAACTTGAAAAAATGTTCAATTTGTTTGCTAATTCTTTCTAAGGCACTCTTAGCTTACAGGAGTAAGGGAATGGATACATTGATATGTGTTCATGCTGCGAAATACGAATTAGGCTTTCAGCATAAACAGACAGTGGATATACCAATGAGAATGTAAAGTAAGAGAGGAAACCAGAGTCGCACTCATCTGTGAACTTAAAATTTTTTAAAATTAATAGCACCTGGGGAAATAAGTATCACTTCTGCCTTGCAACTCATTCACGAAGTGTGCGATGCGTAAGATAACGATAGAACTTCGTACAATTGAATGGCCAAACGTGAGATACCTAAATATGACTTCCACCATATGTGCTTATGTATATATTGGCAATAAGGTAGGTCATAAAGACTTATTGAAAAGGCTTTAAAATGGCCAAATACCAAATTAACACTAACCATAAAATAAACGCATTTTGTATTCATATACTTAACATTAATTGTCCTTATATAACATTATTATATATTAAAAATGTCATTGACATTAATCGAATATTGTAATAAACGGGACTAGAACAACCATTGAGCAGCGTGTGCGTTTCAGCAACGACAACTGTCACGTGTTGTTGTTGTTAGTATTTTTGCGTTCTGCCTAGTCCCGTTAGACGCAAACACATGCATACACAAAAAGATGGCTAAAGGCCACATGCAGCAGGCCGTCCGTAGACTCATTGGTCGGCAAAAACTTTTAACACACAAGGAAGAAGGCTCAGGCAACACATCTGCATGCTAGACGATACCCTCAACCCTCTATCTTCTTCTGCCTGTCCTCACATACTCTTGCTGACGGAAACAATATACCCTTTTTCCCTTTTTTTTTAGTGGTTTCAGTCTCATAACAAGCAAACTTACTCTGATTCCAAAGCAAAATAACCAGCAGCTCACCAATTTCATATGACAAACTTGAGAAAATGTTCAATTTGTTTGCTAATTCTTTCTAAGGCACTCTTAGCGTACAGGAGTAAGGGAATGGATACATTGATATGTGTTCATGCTGCGAAATACGAATTAGGCTTTCAGCATAAACAGACAGTGGATATACCAATGAGAATGTAAAGTAAGAGAGGAAACCAGAGTCGCGAACTTCTGTTAACTTAACATTTGTTAAAATTAATAGCACCTGGGGAAACAAGTATCACTTCTGCTTTGCAACTCATTCACGAAGTGTGCGATGCGTTAGATAACGATAGTGAGCGGCCATTATTCAACTTTGTTTTGGTTGGTGGTCGACTTTTGGTTCTATCTGCTTGCTAATGCCTAAACATGGGAAGGCAGCATAGCTTTGTATGAACTTCGCTACAATTGAATGGCCAAACGTGAGATACCTAAACGTGACTTCCACCATATGTGCTTATGTATATATTGGCAATTAGGTAGACCACTAATGACTTATTGAAAAGGGCTTAAAATGACTAAACACCACATTAACACTAACCATAAAATAAACGCATTTTGCACTCATACACCTAACATTAATTGTCCTTATATAACATTATTATATATTAAAAATGTCATTGACATTAATAAAATATTGTAATAAAGGGTATCAAACAACATTGAGCAGCGTGTGCTTTTCAGCAACGACAACCGTCACGTGTTGTTGTTGTTAGTATTTTTGCGTTCTGCCTAGTCCCGTTAGACGCACAGCGCATGCATACACAAAAAGACGGCTCAAGCCCACTGCAGCAGGCCGTCCGTAGACGATTTGCCTTCCACGTCAACGAGCATACGAACATACACGTACGTACTCATTGGTCGGCAACAACTTTTAACACACAAGAATGAAGGCTCAGTCAAGAGATCGCAACTAGACGATACCCTGAACCCTTTACTTCCTTCTGCCTGTTACATACTTTTGCTTACAAGCAATATACCCTTTTTCCCTTTTTTTTTAGTGGTGTTCAGTCTATAACAAGCAAACTTACTCTATTTGAAAGCAAAATAACCAGCAGCTCACCAATTTCATATGATAAACTTGAGAAAATGTTCAATTTGTTTGCTAATTTTTCTTTCTAAAGGCACTCTTAGCTATAAGAGTAAGGGAATGGATACATTGATATGTGTTCATGCTGCGAAACATGAACTAGGCGTTCAGCATAAACAGACAGTGCCAAAAGTACATGAGACAAAGCATGTGCAGTCGGTATACAAAGCAAAATCAAATTCAGACATAGCGGTAGTCCGGAAAGATAACCGAAAACAGACAAGCGATGAGGCTGGCATTATGTTCTTACACAGCAGTGTGACGACGGGCTGGGATCCCTGGGAACAACCCGTTGTTAGTACTTCTGCGAGCTACAAAATATACCCGCAGAGGATCCCAGCGTCGACAACTTCTGTTAACAGTGAACAGTTTTTAAAGAATGGCTTTTCAGGACCTATTCCGCCGCATCGCGTGTGTCAAATCGGTTATCATGTTCCGGACTACCGCTATGTTTTGAACTTGATCTTGCTCTGTACATCAGACTGGCACATGCTTTGTCTGCACGTACTATTGGCACTGTCTGCCATGCTGAAAGCCTAATTCGTATTATCGCAGCATGAACACGTATCAATGTATCCAGTTCCCTAACTCTAAGCTACGAGTGCCTTCGAAGAAGAATTGGCAAACGAATTGAACGTTTTCTCAAGTTATCATATGAAACCGTGAGCTGCAGGCTATTTAGCCTCCAAGGGGCGTAAACCTGCACGATATAGACTAAAATAAATCAAAACGAGGCGAAACAGGGTATACTTCGCTTGTAAGCGAAAGTTGCATACAGGCATAAGAAAATATAAGGCTGTCACGGTATCGATCTAGTTGCGATCAGCTTGGCTGAGCCGTTGATACATGCGTGTTAAAAGTTGTTGCCACCCAATGCGCATCTATATGTATGTTTGTAGGCTTCACTGAACAGATACGTTCACCGGACGGCCTGCTGCAGTGGGCTCGACCGTCTTTTATGCGCACTGTGCACTTTAACGGGACTAGGCAGAACGCTATAATGATGATAACGATGGCTACAGCAGGCGTACGGCTTTGTCACATTGCCAGACAGAGCGCACGGGGCCCAGAATTGCATGGGCTAGATGCGCCGTTATTACATATATCGTCGGATTAATGTCAATGCACAGGCCTTCGTATATAAGAATGTTATACACGGGGCAGCTGGTAATAGGTATTACGATGTGCAACACAAGCGATGGGCCCATGGTTACCGGGAACGTGGTACCTAGTCACCTCAAACCCTTTTAATAAGTCATTAGTGAGCTACCTAATTGCCAATAGAGCTACATAAGCACATGTGGTGAGCAGTAACATGTTTAGTGGATCTCACGTTTGGCATTCAGATTGTACGAGGTTCGTACAAAGCTATGCTGCCTTCCCATTTTAGGCGTTAGCAAGCAGATGGAACCAAGAGTCGACCACCGACCGAAGCGAAGCTTGAATAATGGCTCAGACTCACTATCGTTATGCTGACGTCGTTTGCTGCACTTCGTGAATGAGTTGTCACAGCAGAAGTGATACTTGTCTCCCCAGGTGCTATGTGGTTTGAGCAGACGTTCAGTTAACAGAAGTTCGAAAGTCTCTCGTTGTCCTCATTGCTTCACATTCTCGTTGCTCTGGTTAGGGCTTGTATCTCAACATGTTAAGTTTTTTTTTTGGTCTTTTGAATGATCTGGGCTTAAGTCCTTGGGTCCTCTTCAAGTATGTTTATGGTATGTTTCCGTTTTGTCACATTTTATGTGTGTGTCAAAATAACTTTAATTACGTTAATTACGTAATTACGTTAATTAATAAAATTAGTTAAATTTATTTAATTATTTCAGTAGTCGTAATGAAAGGCACTCATTGATGTAGCAAAAGTTGGTGAAGGTGTATCGAAATATTAACTCAGAAAAATAACGGAAAATTATAACAATATATATTATTATAGCATTAAGAGGTATTATATGAGTTTCTTAATTAAAAAAGAAGTTTGAAATCGGATTTAAATAATATCCATAATGGTTATTAATAATGCAGGTTGCAGTTGCAGTAAGTATCAGTCCAATGTGTTATGACTAATAACTGAAGTAATTGTAAAGGTAAATAGGTTAGGTATAGTTACAGGCTGTAGTGTAAACGATCATGATTGAGGCATGAGATTAGTTGAGACGATCGTTTGGATTGATGTGGGCTGCATCGACTTCCCTGGCCATACCACCTAAACTTGATTCTTGTATATCAATTCATTCTGGAGGGCAATTGGGTGCCGCATTATAAACCTCAGAGCAATTAATTTCCTGATTATAGTACGGTGCGCAATCAGTGGGCACAGTATTAAAGTATCGATAGATTGGCTGATTTTGGATAGGAGACGGATTTACCTGCATCCAGTAGCCAGGTGCAACATTTGGCCCACAGTTGGCTCCACCGTTTTGTTATGTGGGCATTGCACCAGGTTCCGGGGACCGGGTTCCGTTCCCGGTCCTGTGCCCATCGCTTGTGTTGACATGTAATAAGTGCTACCAGCTCCCTGTGATAACTTCTTTTCGAAGGCGTGTGCAATGCTAACCCGACGATTATGTATAACGACGCACTGGCTTATGCAATTCTGGGCCCCTGCCTTGATCTGGAATGTGACAAAGCCGTAGCGCCTGCTGTAGTCATCGTTATCACTTATAATATTTGTGCACATTAAAGTGCCAAAGTGGCTAAAGCTGACCCCTAGATCGTTCGGTGAGGTACCGTCAGTGAAGCCTCCAACAAAGATGCGATTGGGTATCATAATACATGCTGTACAACGGTACCGCTGTGACATCCTTATATCTTAATATGAATAATGAACTCCTAAAATCGAAGTATCGATTCGAATCGTTTTGATTTATTTTAATTATTCGTTCAGTACGCCCCTTGGTGGTTAAATGTTTGCAACTTTCAATGTCTTCTTCTTTACCTTCTTCTTCTTCGATATTTATATGTTAAACTATATAATTAACGTATCGTTCAATTAACGATTAGTCACGGAACGTCCAATAGCGTGCAACAGTTGCTTGTTACTATCTTAATATCTTCGATTTACGCTATTTGATTCTAATTAAAACCAACTAAATTTTAATCAAATTTTCACACAATTTAATTCGTTAGAATACAAACTCGAATGAACGAACAAACTGATCCTAAACCAAATGCCATATTGATGTTGACGACAAGCAAAACAAAGCATATCAACATGTACATCTGCACCCGTCCGAATATTCTAAGCAATTCTTTAAAAACTCTTACTCTTCAATTTTCGACGTTTTCTGCGGGTTATTTTGTAGTGCAGCAGTACTAAAAGGGTTGTTCCCGGGATCCCGCCCGCTTACACGCGGTAAAAAATGCAGCTATGTTGTCTGTAATGACTTGACAGCTACTGTGGCGTACAACGTTGCATCGTGGCGTTGCTGGCGCCTTTCTAATTCAATTGTGCGTTGCAAGAATCCAATTAGATATTTGCTTGGCACCATTCTTATTATTATTGTTGTGCCTAGCTTTTTGTACTTGGAAATCATGAAAAAAGTAAAAGGGTATAATGGTTTTGTGCTTTAGTATGTAACAGACCGAGGAAGCATCACCTAACCCTATTATATATATTTATATATTGTTCAGCATCTGCGATGTGGGACTTAAGCTCTCGTAAGTTTAGTTCCAATTTACACGAGTAATCGAGTAATCATAAAAGCATATAAACTATGGATAGAAGAATTAGGTAAACAGGGTCCACTAGACTCGGAATTATTGATGCTTATACGCTTAACTGGTTAACAGGGTACCCTAGTTAGGTCAAGCGCGATCTACTGGCTATACCCTACTTAAATAATTTTCAGGGTATATTGGGGTGGTGCAAAAGCATCGCTGCCAGGATGTAGGGAGCTTAAGCCTCTGGTACAGCTTTATGTTCCAATGGGTTACACAAGAAGTAATTCCTAGTCAGTAAACATAATAGGAGCTATGAACCTAAAGCTGATGAACGCAGTACAGTCATTGTAGTCGATATAACTGAACTTAAATTTCCGATCTGATCTTAGGTGTACCTTTCACAGATTTTCATAATTCTTCTATCCATAGTTTATATGCTTTTATGATTACTCGATTACTCGTGTAAATTGGAACTAAAGCTTACGAGAGCTTAAGTCCCACATCGCAGGATGCTGAACAATATATAAATATATATAATAGGGTTAGGTGATGCTTCCTCTGGTCTGTTACATACTAAAGCACAAAACCATTATACCCTTTTACTTTTTTCATGATTTCCAAGTACAAAAAGCTAGGCACAACAATAATAATAAGAATGGTGCCAAGCGAAATATCTAATTGGATTCTTGCAACGCACAATTGAATTAGAAAGGCGCCAGCAACGCCACGATGCAACGTTGTACGCCACAGTAGCT
The DNA here is from genome assembly GCA_035044605.1 of Scaptomyza cyrtandrae. NCBI lineage: Eukaryota > Metazoa > Arthropoda > Insecta > Diptera > Drosophilidae > Scaptomyza > Scaptomyza cyrtandrae. The sequence goes on along the minus strand of JAWNNS010000127.1, from coordinate 57,778 downwards.
GTCAAGTCATTACAGACAACATAGCTGCATTTTTTACCGCGTGTAAGCGGGCGGGATCCCGGGAACAACCCTTTTAGTACTGCTGCACTACAAAATAACCCGCAGAAAACGTCGAAAATTGAAGAGTAAGAGTTTTTAAAGAATTGCTTAGAATATTCGGACGGGTGCATATCTACATGTTGATATGCTTTGTTTTGCTTGTCGTCAACATCAATATGGCATTTGGTTTAGGATCAGTTTGTTCGTTCATTCGAGTTTGTATTCTAACGAATTAAATTGTGTGAAAATTTGATTAAAATTTAGTTGGTTTTAATTAGAATCAAATAGCGTAAATCGAAGATATTAAGATAGTAACAAGCAACTGTTGCACGCTATTGGACGTTCCGTGACTAATCGTTAATTGAACGATACGTTAATTATATAGTTTAACATATAAATATCGAAGAAGAAGAAGGCAAAGAAGAAGACATTGAAAGTTGCAAACATTTAACCACCAAGGGGCGTCCTGAACGAATAATTAAAATAAATCAAAACGATTCGAATCGATACTTCGATTTTAGGAGTTCATTATTCATATTAAGATATAAGGATGTCACAGCGGTACCGTTGTACAGCATGTATTATGATACCCAATCGCATCTTTGTTGGAGGCTTCACTGACGGTACCTCACCGAACGATCTAGGGGTCAGCTTTAGCCACTTTGGCACTTTAATGTGCACAAATATTATATGTGATAACGATGACTACAGCAGGCGCTACGGCTTTGTCACATTCCAGATCTAGGCAGGGGCCCAGAATTGCATAAGCCAGTGCGTCGTTATACATAATCGTCGGGTTAGCATTGCACACGCCTTCGAAAAGAAGTTATCACAGGGAGCTGGTAGCACTTATTACATGTCAACACAAGCGATGGGCACAGGACCGGGAACGGAACCCGGTCCCCGGAACCTGGTGCAATGCCCACATAACAAAACGGTGGAGCCAACTGTGGGCCAAATGTTGCACCTGGCTACTGGATGCAGGTAAATCCGTCTCCTATCCAAAATCAGCCAATCTATCGATACTTTAATACTGTGCCCACTGATTGCGCACCGTACTATAATCAGGAAATTAATTGCTCTGAGGTTTATAATGCGGCACCCAATTGCCCTCCAGAATGGATTGATATACAAGAATCAAGTTTAGGTGGTATGGCCAGGGAAGTCGATGCAGCCCACATCAATCCAAACGATCGTCTCAACTAATCTCATGCCTCAATCATGATCGTTTACACTACAGCCTGTAACTATACCTAACCTATTTACCTTTACAATTACTTCAGTTATTAGTCATAACACATTGGACTGATACTTACTGCAACTGCAACCTGCAATATTAATAACCATTATGGATATTATTTAAATCCGATTTCAAACTTCTTTTTTAATTAAGAAACTCATATAATACCTCTTAATGCTATAATAATATATATTGTTATAATTTTCCGTTATTTTTCTGAGTTAATATTTCGATACACCTTCACCAACTTTTGCTACATCAATGAGTGCCTTTCATTACGACTACTGAAATAATTAAATAAATTTAACTAATTTTATTAATTAACGTAATTACGTTTAAAGCCTTTCACGTAATTAAAGTTATTTTGACACACACATAAAATGTGACAAAACGGAAACATACCATAAACATACTTGAAGAGGACCCAAGGACTTAAGCCTAGATCATTCAAAAGACCAAAAAAAAAACTTAACATGTTGAGATACAAGCCCTAACCAGAGAACAAAGGAACAATGAGACAATGAGAGACTTTATAATCATTAATGAACGCAGCTCAAACTACATTCTTGCACAGAAAGACAGCGAGACAACAAGAAGTCAGCAAACAACAACAGCAAAACGTAATGAATCTAAGCATATACAAGCCGCTTCAAAGAAATCGCCTTGCTTCCATCTATATACGACAAGGACAACATCTTTACCCTTAAATCTGAATCTTAATCCACAAAACATGTTACTGCTCCCACAGTTTAAGAGCTCTATAAATTACTCTATAAACATAAAATGGTGGGGACGGTCCCGTTCCCGGTCCTGGGCCCATCGCTTGTGTTGACATGTAATACCATTACCAGCTCCCCGTGATAACTTCTTTTCGAAGGCCTGTGCAATGCTAACCCGACGATTATGTATAACGACGCCCTAGCCCATGCAATTCTGGGCCCCTGCCTCTGTCTGGAATGTGACAAAGCCGTAGCGCCTGCTGTAGCCGTCGTTATCACATATAATATTTGTGCACATTAAAGTGCCAGTGGCTAAAGCTGACCCCTAGATCGTTTGGTGAAGTACTGTCAGTGAAGCCTCCAACAAAGATGCGATTGGGTATCATAATACATGCTGTACAACGGTACCGCTGTGCACAAATCATATGTGACATCCTTATATCTTAATATGAATAATGAACTCCTAAAATCGAAGTATCGATTCGAATCGTTTTGATTTATTTTAATTATTCGTTCAGGACGCCCCTTAGAGGTTAAATGTTTGCAACTTTCAATGTCTTCTTCTTTGCCTTCTTCTTCGATATGTATATGTTAAACTATATAATTAACGTACTGTCTATAAACGATTAGTCACGGAACGTCCAATAGCGTGCAACAAACCAAATGCCATTTTGATGTTGACGACAAGCAAAACAAAGCATATCAACATGTACATTTGCACCCGTCCGAATATCCTAAGCCATTCTTTAAAAACTCTTACTCTTAAATTTTCGACGCTTTCTGCGGGTTATTTTGTAGTGCAGAAGTACTAAAAGGGTTGTTCCCGGGATCCCGCCCGCGTACACGCGGTAAAAAAATGCAGCTATGTTGTCTGTATTGACTTGACAGCTACTGTGGCGCCAAAAAGTATTCAAAGCAAGAGAGGAACGCAGAGTTTGAAGCATGAACACATATCAGTGTATCCATTCCCTTACTCTTGTACGCTAAGAGTGCCTTTGAAAGAATTAGCAAACAAATTGAACATTTTTTCAAGTTTATCATATGAAATTGGTGAGCTGCTGGTTATTTTGCTTTCAAATAGAGTAAGTTTGCTTGTTATAGACTGAAACCACTAAAAAAAGGGAAAAAGGGTATATTGCTTGTAAGCAAAAGTATGTAACAGGCAGAAGGAAGTAAAGTAAAGTACGTCTAGTTGCGATCTCTTGACTGAGCCTTCTTTCTTGTGTGTTAAAAGTTTTTGCCGACCAATCAGTATGTATATGCTTATTGAAGTTGAAGGCAAATCGTCTACGGACGGCCTGCTGCATGTGGCCTTGTGCCGTCTTTTTGTGTATGCATGTGTGTGCGTCTAACGGGACTAGGCAGAACGCAAAAATACTAACAACAACAACACGTGACAGTTGTCGTTGCTGAAACGCACACGCTGCTCAATGTTGTTTGATACCCTTTATTACAATATTTAATTAATGTCAATGACATTTTTAATATATAATAATGTTATATAAGGACAATTAATGTTAAGTGTATGAATACAAAATGCTTTTATTTTATGGTTAGTGTTAATGTGGTGTTTAGTCATTTTAAACCCTTTTCAATAAGTCATTAGTGGTCTACATAATTGCCAATATATACATAAGCACATATGGTGGAAGTTATATTTAGGTATCTCACGTTTGGCCATTCAATTGTACGAAGTTCATACAAAGCTATGCTGCTTTCCCATTTTAGGCATTAGCAAGCAGATAGAACCAAAAGTCGACCACCAACCAAAACAAAGTTGAATAATGGCCGCTCACTATCGTTATCTAACGCATCGCACACTTCGTGAATGAGTTGCAAAGCAGAAGTGATACTTATTTCCCCAGGTGCTATTAATTTTAAAAAATGTTAAGTTAACAGAAGAGTGCGACTCTGGTTTCCTCTCTTACTTTACATTCTCATTGGTATATCCACTGTCTGTTTATGCTGAAAGCCTAATTCGTATTTCGCAGCATGAACACATATCAATGTATCCATTCCCTTACTCCTGTACGCTAAGAGTGCCTTAGAAAGAATTAGCAAACAAATTGAACATTTTCTCAAGTTTGTCATATGAAATTGGTGAGCTGCTGGTTATTTTGCTTTCAAATAGAGTAAGTTTGCTTGTTATAGACTGAAACCACTAAAAAAAAAGGGAAAAAGGGTATATTGTTTGTAAGCAAAAGTATGTGACAGGCAGAAGGAAGTAAAGGGTTCAGGGTATCGTCTAGTTGCGATCTCTTGACTGAGCCTTCTTTCTTGTGTGTTAAAAGTTTTTGCCGACCAATGAGTCTACGGACGGCCTGCTGCATGTGGCCTTTAGCCATCTTTTTGTGTATGCATGTGTTTGCGTCTAACGGGACTAGGCAGAACGCAAAAATACTAACAACAACAACACGTGACAGTTGTCGTTGCTGAAACGCACACGCTGCTCAATGTTGTTTGATACCCTTTATTACAATATTTAATTAATGTCAATGACATTTTTAATATATAATAATGTTATATAAGGACAATTAATGTTAAGTATATGAATACAAAATGCGTTTATTTTATGGTTAGTGTTAATTTGGTATTTGGCCATTTTAAAGCCTTTTCAATAAGTCTTTATGACCTACCTTATTGCCAATATATACATAAGCACATATGGTGGAAGTCATATTTAGGTATCTCACGTTTGGCCATTCAATTGTACGAAGTTCTATCGTTATCTAACGCATCGCACACTTCGTGAATGAGTTGCAAAGCAGAAGTGATACTTATTTCCCCAGGTGCTATTAATTTTAAAAAATGTTAAGTTAACAGAAGAGTGCGACTCTGGTTTCCTCTCTTACTTTACATTCTCATTGGTATATCCACTGTCTGTTTATGCTGAAAGCCTAATTCGTATTTCGCAGCATGAACACATATCAATGTATCCATTCCCTTACTCCTGTAAGCTAAGAGTGCCTTAGAAAGAATTAGCAAACAAATTGAACATTTTTTCAAGTTTATCATATGAAATTGGTGAGCTGCTGGTTATTTTGCTTTCAAATAGAGTAAGTTTGCTTGTTATAGACTGAAACCACTAAAAAAAAGGGAAAAAGGGTATATTGTTTGTAAGCAAAAGTATGTGACAGGCAGAAGGAAGTAAAGGGTTCAGGGTATCGTCTAGTTGCGATCTCTTGACTGAGCCTTCTTTCTTGTGTGTTAAAAGTTTTTGCCGACCAATGAGTCTACGGACGGCCTGCTGCATGTGGCCTTTAGCCATCTTTTTGTGTATGCATGTGTTTGCGTCTAACGGGACTAGGCAGAACGCAAAAATACTAACAACAACAACACGTGACAGTTGTCGTTGCTGAAACGCACACGCTGCTCAATGTTGTTTGATACCCTTTATTACAATATTTAATTAATGTCAATGACATTTTTAATATATAATAATGTTATATAAGGACAATTAGTGTTAAGTATATGAATACAAAATGCGTTTATTTTATGGTTAGTGTTAATTTGGTATTTGGCCATTTTAAAGCCTTTTCAATAAGTCTTTATGACCTACCTTATTGCCAATATATACATAAGCACATATGGTGGAAGTCATATTTAGGTATCTCACGTTTGGCCATTCAATTGTACGAAGTTCTATCGTTATCTAACGCATCGCACACTTCGTGAATGAGTTGCAAAGCAGAAGTGATACTTATTTCCCCAGGTGCTATTAATTTTAAAAAATGTTAAGTTAACAGAAGAGTGCGACTCTGGTTTCCTCTCTTACTTTGAATACTTTTTGCGTTATCTAACGCATCGCACACTTCGTGAATGAGTTGACAAGGCAGAAGTGATACTTATTTCCCCACGAGCCAATAATTTTAAAAATGTTAAGTTAACAGAAGATGACGACGCTGGAATCCTCTCTGTATATTCAGTCCTCTCTGTTGCCAACAAGCAGTTTCTTATGCTTTTGATTTTGTTGTGTGTTGCTTAGTGCGTTGTACACATTAATGTTGCTAACTGCCTGATCGCATACCGCGGCTCTTACTCTAAGTCCCATTAGGCTTAATGCTTCAATGGTTTCTATAAGGCAATTTCGCGTGTTATCGGACGTTCTTTTTGCATTGGTGCAATAGTACGAAAACGTATATTTCCACCGCTGAACAATGCCTTTTATCTGAAAAAATATAAAACTATTGGCAATCATTGGTTCTCTTTTGCCCTGACCAAAATCTATAAAACCGTCAATTTGGTCTGTTGTGCTATTGTACTCGAGCTCGGAACGTCCATGTATCTCATCAAACAAGATGACACAGTTCCGTTCGCTCTCTGACATATTAATTACATGCTTCAAAATGCTGTTATAGACCTTATCATTTATGCCCGGAGAAATCATTCTTATAGGGCGCCAATTCAGTAGTGTTCTGGGATTTGGCAGATTAAAAGAAAGAGCATCTCGCATGAATAGGTATCCTTTTGATGATCTGTAATTTAGATTCATCAAAAGGTTTTTTCTATGTCATTAAATTTTGCGACATGTTTTGTTTTTAATAGCAGTGAGGCAAAAAACTTGGAACCCTCATTTATATTTTGGGAACCATTATCGTGTTATTGCGCATCTTCACGCATTTTTCTGACCAGTTCGAATCATTTTCTTCTTTTTTTCTTCTAAAGCCGCGATTTCTTTTTGCAGTTTTTCTAACCGCACCCTCAAATTTTCATACTTAGTGCTTAGTTAAAAATGTGCATCCCGCCAGTATTTTTCGTTGCGACAGTGTAGCTCGCAACGAGGGCATCCAATTGGCTCTTCAATGTTGTCCATTTGTGGGCTATTGTCACTGTGCTCTAAACTAACTAATGCAGAATCACTATTTTTCAGAGCACCAGATTCTGTTGCATTATTTATTTGCACATTTATTATAGGATGGACATTTTTTTAAAATTTTTTTTGCGGAATGTCCTTTGCTGGAAATGCTTTCCGCATATAAGTAGCTTTTTATTATCTTTAAATATTGCTTTCACCTCGCAGATGGACATCCACTCCGACCGAAAAGAATGCAGTACGGAAGGTGGATACGTACTATTGCAATTCTTAATACAGCAATGGCGTTGCAGCGGTTTGTTTTGATTTAAATTGTTATGGTTGACCGGGTCTTCAATGTGACCTATTTAATTAAATTATATTTATATTAGGTGATGCTAAAATACACATACACATATAATCGGACAGACACTTACGGAGCAAGACATCTTGCAGAAACGAACAATTGAGCACAAACAATATGAAAATCACAGCTAAGGGAACAATCACAGTACTAAAAACACACATATATATATATATATATATATATATATAAACAAACAAGCGCATAAAAATAATTGTCAAAGATGTTTAGCGATTGCTTAAAACACCGCCATTCATATTTACTTGCATTGTAACTTACCCAGTTGCAGCGTTGGCATAGAACCAAATTTCAATCTACGCGTTGAAACGCATTCCTTTTCGAAGTGTAGATCACACACTCTAGTGTGGGTGTTTATTAAATCGATGTTAATCCTTAAGTTTTCGCACCACGCACTAGCACTTCTTTCGGGAACGCGAAATAGTTTTATGCCACCAACGCAGCCTTCAACCAAACACTTATATGGCACATTTTTTTTATTACTTTCCATATTTTCGATATGGCTTATACGTTTTAATTATTGTTATTATATTTTTAATTAATTAGATTTGAAAAAATCTGATTGTTTTGCCAATAATTTATAACTTTGATATTTGCGACCGTGTTGTTACAATTTCAAAGCATAAATGCACATGCACTTGAAAATTTACGCAACCACTCAAAGAAAACCGCGCAAAAATTTGCTTGCCTTTTTAGTATAAAGACTAGAAGAAGGGTAAAGCTAAAAACAAGCAATTAAAGCTAAGCTCATATGTTAAAGTATCCTAATGTATTCAGCATCTGACAGTAGCGTAGCTGCATGAACTTTTGCTTCAGCAACGGTCGAGCCGAGTTCAAACACTCATTATGAAGACTTTTTTTCTTAATTATTTTTATTTTTTACATATAAATGAATTTTTATATATATATCTAATGTTGATGTTATGTGTTTCAATCGTACATTTATTTCATTTTAAAAGAAGATAATTTGATTGTATTATAAAATTTTGTTGTGCCGACCAAAAAGTATGTATATGTATGTTTGTGTTTGTATGCATGTATGTTACTTATTGGTGTCGGAAGCAAATCGTCTGCGGATGGCCTGCTGCATGTTGGCTTGAGCCGTATTTTTGTATATGCATTTCTGTGCGCCGAACGTGAATAGGCAAAACGCAAAAATACTAACAACAGAAAGACGTAATGGTTGTCGTTGCTGAAACGCACACGCTGCTGGTTATTTTGCTTTCAAATAGAGTAAATTTGCTTGTTATAAACTTAACCCACTAAAAAAAAAGGGAAAAAGGGTATATTGCTTGTAGGCAAAAGTATGTAACAGGCAGAAGGAAGTAAAGGGTTCAGGGTATCGTCTAGTCGCGATTTCTCGACTAGAGCCTTCTTGGGTTTTTGGTGTCGAAGGCAAATCGTCTGCAGCTGGCCTGCTGCGTATGGGCTTGGGTTGTCTCTTTGTGTATGCATGTGTTGAGTCTAACGGGAAAGCAAACAACGTGCCGGTTGTCGTTGCTGAAACGCAAACGCTGCTCAATGTTGTTTTGATACCCTTTTTACAATATTCAATTAATGTCAATGAAATTATTGACATATATTTTTAATACAGGGACAAGTATATGTATGCAAAATGTATTTATTTTATGGTTAGTGCTAATTTGGTATTAAATAATTTTAAACATGTTCATTAAGTCATTAATGATCTACCTAATTCCCAATATACACATACGCATATATGCTGGAAGTCATATTTAAGTATCTTACGTTTGGCCATTCAATTTTACGAAGTTCATACAAAGCTATGCTGCCTTCCCATTTAAGGCATTAGCAAGCAGATAGAACCAAAAGTCGACCACCAACCAAAACAAAGTTGAATAATGGCCGCTCACTATCGTTATCTAACGCATCGCACACTTCGTGAATGAGTTGACAAGGCAGAAGTGATACTTATTTCCCCAGGTGCTATTAATTTGAAAAATGTTAAGTTAACAGAAGAGAGCGGCTCTGGTTTCCTCTCTTACTTTGAATACTTTTTGGTGCAGTCGATATACAAAGCAAAATCAAATTCAAACATAGCGGTAGTCCGAGAAGATAACCGGAAAGATAAAACGAATTGAGGGGAAACAGGTGCTAAAAAGCTTGAAAAATGTGAAAAGTTAACAGAAATAAGAAACTCTGGTTACATTCTCATCATTATCGTAGATTAATTTACAAAATGTTAAGTTAACAGAAGAGAGCGACTCTGCGTTCCTTTCTTGCTTTGAATACTTTTTGGGGTAAACAACACAAAAACATTTTAAAATTTAAAAAAAAGAAAGTATATATATATAAAAATTACATAAACTGCATCATAGACATAATATTAACCAAATTTTCTTGTATAGTTAAATGAAAATCATTTGTATTATATATGAAATCTAAAATCGTAAAACCATCCACACAGAGAAAGATTATAATATGCTTAAAAACAATAACAGGAAACCGATATTTCTATAAACAATCAAGTATAACAAATTATACATACAAAAAAATGAAAATAAATAAATAATTTACTTTAATGTTTATAAACAAACAAACAGGAAACAAAACACATGAAATTATCATTGATTATATATATATCATATATATATAGTTATTAAGTTGATCAACAAAAACAAATAACAAAAAAGGCGTTCAGAACAGAACTTAACAAATTATACAGAAAGAAGATCAAGATCGATCAAACAGCTGATGACGGAGCAGATAGAGGAAGAAAAATCTGGGAAAAGATAAGATGTTGAATCGATGTTGAAAAGCAGTGCACGCAATGCCTTTTCGCTAATTGCGGGTAAAAAGTGGTTAACGTTGTTAGCACTGGCAAGCAGTTTTAAAAACAAACATGTAACATTTAAATTAATTAGATTACGCGAGCAACAAAAAAAAAAAAACAAACCTTGAAATATTTAAGTCATTTACAGCTGAAATGGCGCTTAGTCATTACAAGTGAGATCGAGTATGTAAAAGATAAAATATTGTATAAAAATGATTTATTATTAATTATAAGTAAAACAAGTAAGAAGGCTCTAGTCGAGAAATCCCGACTAGACGATACCCTGATCCCTATACTTTACGCATACAGTCAGTGCTTGCAAGTATGTGTGCGTGTGTGTACGACCATACTGCATACTGCATACTCAACTTCAAGGTTCCATATCTCCGGTGTTTCTCAACCGATTTTAATAAAAATTTCACAGATTGTTATTATTTTGATTAATAATTCAAATGCCATCTAAAGTTTTTTCAAATTCAAGATTTTATTGTTATCGATCCCATGTGTATATCGGAAACGGGATGAGTTATCGAAAATCGAAAACAAACTTGTACTGCCTAGGGACTAGACGAGCTTAAGTTCCAAATCTGGAGTCTCTAGCTCTTACAGTCTCTGAGATCGGTTGGCTCATACATACGGACGGACGGACGGACAGACGGACATGGCTATATCGACTCGGCTGTTGATGCTGATCAAGTATTTATATACTTTATGGGGTCGGAGATGCTTCCTTCTGCCTGTTACATACTTTTGCACAACTTCATTATACCCTTTTTTCCCATTTTTAATGTTTTCAGGGTACTAAAACGTATGAAATGTTTAATATTTGTTTTAAGCTTTAAAATTGCAAAGGACTATATATTTTAATTAAGAAATAATTTGATTGATTGATTCCTTAAAAAGATTTTGGTCTGATCATCATTTGTACAAATTTTATTACGTTTGAGTGCCAAACAATTCTGAGAGTACCATATCCTGAATTTAAATGTTTTCCATTTAAATTACTAAATTTATAAAAAGAGAGAGAGAGAGAGATAATAATAAATTAACTTGGCTAAAAATAATTAAATAGTATATATTTTGCGTGAATTACCAATAATAACAATCATTAGATCACCAAGCAGAATTCCATTGTTTCGCACTACTGTAGTCAGCATTATCATTATCCCGATCCATTGTTGAAAGCTTCATGTTAATATGGTCAGTCAATGAATCACCAGCAGTTCCAGAATAATCTCCAAGCATTTTTAACTCATATGACTCTGCCTCGTTGCCGATGAAAAAGTGATTGAAGACAACACTGCCTATGCTAGGTACAAAGTCCTTAAGATATATGTAAAATTCGTGTGGCTCAAATTGTGTCAGCAAGTGAAGTTTCTCCAGTCCCAAAAAGAACTCTCCACGCAAATCTCCAAAGCCTGCCTTATACTCCTTCCAATTTCGATCAAAGTCCACATTTCCATCAATTCGTCGCTGAACTACAGTTCAACCAGAATCTGCCAGTTCGGAGTCACAGGGAGCAGAGAATAATCCAATGTTGGGCAAACTCAACATATTCAGACCAGTCGATTTACCCAGACAGTTTGAAGAGATAGAACTCAATTGCAATTCTGAGTACTTTGACCTAAGGTCGTTCAATTCTTTAACATTAGCATTGTTGTCGGAGATGAGTTTAGTTATGTGTTCATCCTTTAACGCGTTTTCCTGTTGAAGTTTTGTTAAAGTTGCACCCTGATCATTGTTTTGATTGAGAGCGGTTTCCAGTTTTAACAGTATAGTAACCCCTTCATCATGAATCTTAGATTGAAATTTTTCAAACTTTGCAGCGTTTGAGGTGCACTGCTGTTGAAGTTTTTTTATAGTTGCACCTTGATCATGAATTTAATTTTGTAATTCTCGCACTAGTTTTTGGTTTGCATCGTTTGAAGCCTGTTGCTGTTGATTGTTTTGCAGTTGAAGTTGACTTATTGTAACCTTTTGATCTTTTATTGTATTTTGTAGTTCTCCAAACTGTTCTTCCTTTGATCGAACAGTGGCTGCATAGTTAAGTAACGGTTTGACGACCTTGTAGCAATATTTGCCACACGTTTCATCGTGTTCGCGAGTTTTCTTTTATCATTGTAGAAAACACAAAATTAGTTTTGACAATAGTGATACCTTGTTATTGAATAGAGAAGCCATAAATAGAATTATGGAATTTTAGTTATTCGCGATTTATTTTGTGTTTGACAATTTCTTGCGATTAATCAACATTGAACTCTGACCGATCTTGATCAATACATTTGTTTATATAATAGAGATAAGTATATAGTCCCCTAAAAAAAACAGCTTAATCCGGGTGGCGCTTAACGCTCGACTTTTTGGCGCTTATCAGAAGGTGACGTCATATTCAATTGCTAGAAATTGTAATACTGTGGTCGTTTGATACCCATCTAAGAAATAACAGAATAGAGGGCTCTAGTCGAAAAATCCCGACTAGAGGATACCCTGCACCCTATACATAACGCGTACAGTAAGTGCTTGCAGGTATGTGTGTGACTTGACTTAAATTCATTGTTCCATATCTCCGGTGTTTCTTAACCGATTCTAATGTGTCAAACGCCATTTCAAAGTTTTCCAAATTTAAGATTTTGTTGTTATCGATCACATGCGTGTATCAAAAACGGGGTGAGTTATCGAAAATCGAAAACAAACTTGTACTGCCAAGGGATTAAGCGAGCTTAAGTTCCAAATCTGGTCTCTAGCTCTTATAGTCTCAGAGATCGACGCGTTGATGCTGATCAAGAATATGTATACTTTATGGGGTCGGAGATGCTTCCTTCTGCCTGTTACATACTTTTGCACAAAACCATTATACCCTTTTTAACCATTGTTAATGGGTTCAAGGTATAACAAGTAAGAATTCTCTAGTCTAGTGAAAACCTGACTAGGAGCTACCCTGAACCTGAACGCTAGATTAAAAACCTACAGTCATTGTAGTCGATATAACTGAACTTAAATTTCCGATCTGATCTTAGGTGTATCTTTCACAGATTTTCATAATTCTTCTATCCATAGTTTATATGCTTTTATGATTACTCGATTACTCGTGTAAATTGGAACTAAAGCTTACGAGAGCTTAAGTCCCACATCGCAAGATGCTGAACAATATATATATATATATATAATAGGGTTAGGTGATGCTTCCTTCAGTCTGTTACATACTAAAGCACAAAACCATTATACCCTTTTACTTTTTTCATGATTTCCAAGTACAAAAAGCTAGTCGCAAAAATAATAATAAGCATGGTGCCAAGCGAAATATCTAATTGGATTCTTGCAACGCACAATTGAATTAGAAAGGCGCCAGCAACGCCACGATGCAACGTTGTACGCCACAGTAGCTGTCAAGTCATTACAGACAACATAGCTGCATTTTTTACCGCGTGTAAGTGGGCGGGATCCCGGGAACAACCCTTTTAGTACTGCTGCACTACAAAATAACCCGCAGAAAACGTCGAAAATTTAAGAGTAAGAGTTTTTAAAGAATTGCTTAGAATATTCGGACAGGTGCATATCTACATGTTGATATGCTTTGTTTTGCTTGTCGTCAACATCAATATGGCATTTGGTTTAGGATCAGTTTGTTCGTTCATTCGAGTTTGTATTCTAACGAATTAAATTGTGTGAAAATTTGATTAAAATTTAGTTGGTTTTAATTAGAATCAAATAGCGTAAATCGAAGATATTAAGATAATAACAAGCAACTGTTGCACGCTATTGGACGTTCCGTGACTAATCGTTAATTGAACGGTACGTTAATTATATAGTTTAACATATAAATATCGAAGAAGAAGAAGGTAAAGAAGAAGACATTGAAAGTTGCAAACAATTAACCACCAAGGGGCGTCCTGAACGAATAATTAAAATAAATCAAAACGATTCGAATCGATACTTCGATTTTAGGAGTTCATTATTCATATTAAGATATAAGGATGTCACAGCGGTACCGTTGTACAGCATGTATTATGATACCCAATCGCATCTTTGTTGGAGGCTTCACTGACGGTACCTCACCAAACGATCTAGGGGTCAGCTTTAGCCACTTTGGCACTTTAATGTGCACAAATATTATATGTGATAACGATGGCTACAGCAGGCGCTACGGCTTTGTCACATTCCAGATCTAGGCAGGGGCCCAGAATTGCATAAGCCAGTGCGTCGTTATACATAATCGTCGGGTTAGCATTGCACACGCCTTCGAAAAGAAGTTATCACAGGGAGCTGGTAGCACTTATTACATGTCAACACAAGCGATGGGCACAGGACCGGGAACGGAATTCGGTCCCCGGAACCGGGTGCAATGCCTACATAACAAAATGGTGGAGCCAACTGTGGGCCAAATGTTGCACCTGGCTACTGGATGCAGGTAAATCCGTCTCCTATCCAAAATCAGCCAATCTATCGATACTTTAATACTGTGCCCACTGATTGCGCACCGTACTATAATCAGGAAATTAATTGCTCTCAGGTTTATAATGCGGCACCCAATTGCCCTCCAGAATGGATTGATATACAAGAATCAAGTTTAGGTGGTATGGCCAGGGAAGTCGATGCAGCCCACATCAATTCAAACGATCGTCTCAACTAATCTCATGCCTCAATCATGATCGTTTACACTACAGCCTGTAACTATACCTAACATATTTACCTTTACAATTACTTAGTTATTAGTCATAACACATTGGACTGATACTTACTGCAACTGCAACCTGCAATATTAATAACCATTATGGATATTATTTAAATCCGATTTCAAACTTCTTTTTTAATTAAGAAACTCATATATATATTGTTATAATTTTCCGTTATTTTTCTGAGTTAATATTTCGATACACCTTCACCAACTTTTGCTACATCAATGAGTGCCTTTCATTACGACTACTGAAATAATTAAATAAATTTAACTAATTTTATTAATTAACGTAATTACATTTAAAGCCTTTCAGATAAAGAAAGTTATTTTGACACACACATAAAATGTGACAAAACGGAAACATACCATAAACATACTTGAAGAGGACCCAAGGACTTAAGCCTAGATCATTCAAAAAACCAAAAAAAAAACTTAACATGTTGAGATACAAGCCCTAACCAGAGAACAAAGGAACAATGAGACAATGAGAGACTTTATAATCATTAATGAACGCAGCTCAAACCACATTCTTGCACAGATAGACAGCGAGACAACAAGAAGTCAGCAAACAACAACAGCAAAACGTAATGAATCTAAGCATATACAAGCCGCTTCAACGAAATCGCCTTGCTTCCATCTATATACGACAAGGACAACATCTTTACCCTTAAATCTGAATCTTAATCCACAAAACATGTTACTGCTCCCACAGTTTAAGAGCTCTATAAATTACTCTATAAACATAAAATGGTGGGGACGGTCCCGTTCCCGGTCCTGGGCCCATCGCTTGTGTTGACATGTAATACCATTACCAGCTCCCCGTGATAACTTCTTTTCGAAGGCCTGTGCAATGCTAATCCGACGATTATGTATAACGACGCACTAGCCCATGCAATTCTGGGCCCCTGCCTCTGTCTGGAATGTGACAAAGCCGTACCGCCTGCTGTAGCCGTCGTTATCACATATAATATTTGTGCACATTAAAGTGCCAGTGGCTAAAGCTGACCCCTAGATCGTTTGGTGAAGTACTGTCAGTGAAGCCTCCAACAAAGATGCGATTGGGTATCATAATACATGCTGTACAACGGTACCGCTGTGCACAAATCATATGTGACAGCCTTATATTTTAATATGAATAATGAACTCCTAAAATCGAAGTATCGATTCGAATCGTTTTGATTTATTTTAATTATTCGTGCAGGACGCCCCTTGGAGGTTAAATGTTTGCAACTTTCAATGTCTTCTTCTTCTTTGCCTTCTTCTTCGATATGTATATGTTAAACTATATAATTAACGTACTGTCAATAAACGATTAGTCACGGAACGTCCAATAGCGTGCAACAAACCAAATGCCATTTTGATGTTGACGACAAGCAAAACAAAGCATATCAACATGTACATTTGCACCCGTCCGAATATCCTAAGCCATTCTTTAAAAACTCTTACTCTTAAATTTTCGACGCTTTCTGCGGGTTATTTTGTAGTGCAGAAGTACTAAAAGGGTTGTTCCCGGGATCCCGCCCGCGTACACGCGGTAAAAAAATGCAGCTATGTTGTCTGTATTGACTTGACAGCTACTGTGGCGCCAAAAAGTATTCAAAGCAAGAGAGGAACGCAGAGTTTGAAGCATGAACACATATCAGTGTATCCATTCCCTTACTCTTGTAAGCTAAGAGTGCCTTTGAAAGAATTAGCAAACCAATTGAATGTTCTTTTAAGTTTATCATGTGAAATTGGTGGGCTGTTGGTTATTTTGCTTTCAAATGAAGTAAATTTGCTTATTATACCCTGAACCCTCCAAAAATGGGAAAAAGGGTATAATGGTTTTGTGCAAAAGTATGTAACATGCAGAAGGAAGCCAACCAAGTATAGTATAGGGTTCTGGGTATCGTCTAGTCGGGATTTCTTCACTAGGGTCTTTTTACTTGTATTTTAAAATTTTGTTGTTGCCGACCAATGAGTATGTGTATGTATGCTCATTGGTGTCGACAGCAAAACGTCTGCGGATGGCCTGCTGCATGTGGCCTTGAGCCGTCTTTTTGTGTATGCATGCCTGTGCGTCTAACGGGAGTAGGCAGAACGCAAAAATAATAACAACAAAAACACGTGACGGTTGTCGTTGCTGAAACTCACATTCTGCTCTATGTTGTTTTGATACCCTTTATTACAATATTTATTTATTAATTAATGTCAATGACATTTGTAATATATATTAATCGTATATAAGGACAATTAAAGTTAAGTACATGAACACAAAATGCGTTTATTTTATTGTTAGTGTTATTATTATTGGACGAAGATGTACTAATGGGCAGTACATTCAAGTGGCCAAACGATACCAAGCACCGGCTTGTTAACGCGCGGACCCAAGCATAAAGCGACCCACCTCCCGCCCATCCGAACGAGGGGCGCACAGCGTAACGTGCGGTTACAAAGATCGCGAACATGTAGACAAATGACGTCAGATAATTTTTTTTAGAGAGCATGCAGAAGTGGTACTAGTAATAAGGTGGGAAAGATCTTTATATAATGAACATAAGATCCGAAAAGGGTTATGGATAGCATAGTTAGAAAAGCAAGCATGCAGGGCTATTGGTAAAAAATGTCTACTACTTCTAATAGGTACAGCAAAGTTAATTTGGTTTATTAGTATGGGGGAATATATTTCACCATTTATTAATTTGTGAAAAAAGGTTATTGCTAGCATAGTTCTACGATGATTAAGAGAGGGAAGATTTATTAGTAAAAGTCTACTGTGGTTAGCAGGTAAATTAGTACTATTGTCCCAGTTAAGACCCCGAAGGGCAAAGAGCAAAAATTGTTTTTGTACCGATTCTATTCTATCATGATGAGTCCTGTATTTGGGATACCATATACAAGATCCATATTCAAGAATAGGTCGGGCAAGAGACACATAAAGAGTTTTTGTTAAGTAGTGGTCGTCGAATTCCTTCGACCAGCGCTTAATGTGCCCCAAGACCCTTGATGCTCGATTTGAGATTAAAGCAATATGCTTGTCAAACTTAAGCTTTGGGTCCATTAAGATATCCAAATCCTCAACCAAATCAAAACGATCCAATGGTAGGTTATCCAGAAGATAGATATTAAACAAGTAAGAAGGCTCTAGTCGAGAAATCCCGACTAGACGATACCCTGATCCCTATACTTTACGCGTACAGTCAGAGCTTGCAAGTATGTGTGTTTGTATGTACGCACATACTGCATACTGCATACACAACTTCAAGGTTCCATATCTCCGGTGTTTCTCAACTGATTTTAATAAAAATTTCCCAGATTAATATTATTTTTATTAATAATTCAAATGCCATCTAAAATTTTCAAATTCAAGATTTTTTTGTTATCGATCCCATGTGTATATCGGAAACGGAATAAGTTATCGAAAATCGAAAACAAACTTGTACTGCCTAGGGATTAGGCGAGCTTAAGTTTCAAATCTGGAGTCTCTAGCTCTTATAGTCTCTGAGATCGGTTGGCTCATACATACGGACAGACGGACAGACAGACGGACGGACAGACGGACATGGCTATGTCGACTCGGCTATTGATGCTGATCTAGAATATATATACTTTATGGGGTCGGAGATGCTTCCTTCTGCCCGTTACATGCTTTTGCACAAAACCATTATACCCATCATCAGAATACATTAGTACCCGAGAATGATTAATAACAGACGGAAGGTCGTTTATGAACAGTGTAAATAATAACGGTCCAAGGTGACTTCCTTGTGGAACACCAGAAGTGACCTGCACCGCCTTAGATACTGAGACATTAAAACAGACTCTCTGAGTTCTAGAAGTTAAATAATCTTGAATCCAAAGAATAAGATTACTGGGAAAGCCCAAAAGTTTAAGTTTATAAATTAAAAGGAGGTGATTTACAGAGTTAAAAGCCTTACTGAAATCAGTGTAAATAACATCAGTTTGCAATTTGTCTTCAGCCCTTAATAACAAATGATGTGAATTCTAGTAAGTTAGTAGAGGTAGATCTATGTTTTATCTATGAACCCGTGCTGGCACGGTGAAATCATAGATTTACAAAGATGTTGAAGATGAGAGGTTATTAGTTTCTCAAAAATCTTAGGAATAGCAGACAACTTGGAGATACCCCTATAATTTTGAGCATTCGATTTGATTCCTTTTTTGTGCAAAGGAATAATATAAGACTCTTTTCAAATTTTTGGGAAAGAGCATAGCTCTACGGACAAACTAAACAATTTATGCAAAGGTTTTAAAAGATCCTGAGCACAGTACTTAAGCACACAGCTTGGTATTCCATCAGGTCCTGGAGAAAATGTGGGCTTAATAACCTGAAGATCACAAAGTAGTGAGCTCTCTGTGATTTCCGGTATAAAAATGCAATTTGAGGCATTAAGCTGATAGGGGTAAGGCATGACGACTGGTTGAAAACAAGGGCTATAGGTCGTTTGAAAAAATTCAGCAAATAGATCGGCAATGGCCTGATCTGAATTGGCTTTCATTTTATCAAAGAATATGTTAGATGGAAGAGTCGATGTCTTGCGTTTCGCATTAACGAAATCAAAAAACCGTTTAAGATCCTGCTGAAACTGTCATCTACACCTAGTCAGGTAATTCCTGTAACATTTGTTATTGAGGACTGAAAAGTTGGAACGAGCAATCAAGTATGCAGAACAAGCTAACTGAGAGCTTGATTTTCTGAAACTCTTGTAGAGTTTCAATTTACGATTTTTTAGAATTGTCAACTCTCTGGTAAACCACACAGGTTTGTTTGACCTGTTTGGCGTTCCATAAGGGACACACAAATCAAATAAAGAATTTAAAGTATTATAAAAAATACTGATTGCCACGTGCAAATTGTCAGACCCGTAGAGGGTAGACCAGTCAGTCAGGGCCAACAGCCGAGTAAGTTTTGCGAAATCGGTTTTCCGAAATTGACGTACTCGGCTTAAACGATTTCTACTGGGGCATAGCCCCCGGTAGGGTAAAGTGATCGACACCTCCAACGTTGGGTGGTATAAATCCTCTGGATAAGATATGGGTTGTGATCGACCAAAACAAAAACCAGATCAAGCATTTTATTAAGAGAATTTGGGATATCATTTATTTGATTCAATGATATCCCAAATAAATTAATCAAGAATTCATTCTGTGCCGAGGGGGTCAGATCGCCAGAGTCGGAACAAGAAATCCAAGTAACTTCAGCAATATTGAAATCACCGAGAACTACAAGGATATCGCGATCGGAAAGCATGCAAGAAACGGACATTATAGCAGACAAATGAGCATCGTAGACAGAGTTATCAGAGGTAGGGGGTATATACGAACAAGTTATAAAAACACCAACACCATTAAAAGACAACTTAACAGCAACAAATTCTATATCTATAGAACAACCTACTCTTACTGTCTCCGAAAAATAATTTTCATCAACAGCAATAGGCACACCTCCACAACGTCGAAGTGTACGGTCTTTTCTATAAATACAGTGTCTGTTGGATACTACTTCAGAATTAAGAATGTCATGCCTTAACCAAGTTTCAGTTAAGGCAATGACATGAAAGGGAAATGCAAGGCTATTAAGATACAAACTACTGAGTTTGCTACAAATACCTCTAACGTTCTGATAGCCAAGTACCAAAGAAGCTGTTAGTTTTTTGAACTTTCAGAAACGAGAAGAGTTTGAGGCAACGCTACTGGGGTGGGAGATACAATAGGAGACCGAGTTTCGGCAAGAGATTTAGGCAAAGCTACTGGGGTGGGAGATAAAATCGGAGGCCGATTTTTTTTCCTGGCAGTATATTCATTAACAACAATGTGCTCCGGCCAAAACTCTTTGCAACATATAGAGCTAAAGTCCTGACTCGAGACACTAATTTTAAACGACGAGATATTCCTAGTATAATTAAATTTGAATTTCTCCACCGTGAAATTGGCTTTCGATTTGGCCTTAATATAGACCGTGACATCTTCTGATGTCAAATCAGGGGGAAGCCTTGAAACAAATACTTGTTTTTTAGGTGGAACGGCTACAAATTTTTTAATTATGTCTTCAACCGAAGATACATTTTTATCTAATGGAATATTTGGCTCTATGGGTATATTAGGTTTGTTTGGTTGAGCTACGTCAACTTTACTCACCACCAAAGAGACCGAAGGACTGGCATTAGATGAAACAACATCCATAGGGACTATAGCGTTTACATCCGTTATCTCGTTAATTATGGGGACTGGGGCAGAAGAATTGTTTTTTAGCCTATTTTTATTTTTGGTCTCGGGATTGTTTGGCTGAATTTCAGACATGATCGGTCCCGATGACGGCCCAACATTGGCTTTTTTGCGCTTAGGAGAATCAGTCAAGAGATTTTTCTCCTGAAAGTTTCTCTGCACAATTGAGAAATTATCGCACAATTTTTTCAATTGGCCGAAAACTCCCTCAAAGCCAAGCTGAGTCTCCATAAAGTTTGCCATGTCTTTTTTCCGCTCCAAACAAGACCAACATGGCCACTCTAAATTAGTAGTGCCCATCAAGTCGATGACTCGGCCGTTAAGACCAGCACATTTTTCATGAGCGACATTTGGGCACATCCAGCAGCTAATAAAAGCCATCTTTGTATTAGTGCGAACTTGGCAGCCCTTGAAACAGCAGACAACCATTGTTATTTAAATTTCTTTTTATTTTGTTAAAAAAAAAAAATAAACAAAATAAAAACAAATAAATAAACAAATAAAAATACAAAAAAAGGAGAGACACAAACATGAGGATCATTGTAGGGTGGGCAACAGCTGTGACACAACATCGATACATAATATTAATTTTGGCGCCCCACGTGTGGCCCGAACATTCGTTCGGCACCCGAAGGTCTAGTTCGGTTAACCCCAACATTAGGTAGAACAAGGGTCCAACATCTGCCCTTACCTTCCCATACCATGATTGGTTTTTATGTGCACACGTCAAAAGAAGAGTATTGAATTTTCGGAGTATTGAGCTGCAGTCATCCCTTTTGATTGTGTACATAACTACCTGTGAAAGCCCTTGCATCCCCCCTTGATTCCTTTTCGTTAAACTTGAGTGATTCTTGCTGGACAAAGATAACATGTTGATTGCACAGACGGACAGACGGACATGGCTATATCGACTCGACTGTTGATGCTGATCAAGAATTTATATACTTTATGGGGTCGGAGATGCTTCCTTCTGCCTGGTACATACTTTTGCACAACTTCATTATACCCTTTTTTCCCATTTTTAATGGGATCAGGGTATAAAAACGGAATTCGCTAAATTGTCGGTAATTCCGCGGCGGACTATATGTATGAACAACATATTAATCTTGTCCAGCAAGAGTTACTTAAGTTTATCGAAGAAGATGCTTAAAAATTCCGCAAATTCAATACTCATCTTTTGATGTATGCACATAAAAACCAATTAATTTAAATAACATAAGAGAGGTTTGATAGCAAAAAGGAAAATTTTCTAAACTCTGTGATTCCGCGGCGGATATTATGTATAACATAATATCCTTGTCCATCAAGAATCTACCTAATGTAAAAAAAAAACGGAAGAATGGGGTTTGATGACAGTGAAGGGAAAATTCACTAAACTTTATGTGGTTCCGCGGCGGATATTATGTGCAATCAACATGTTATCCTTGTCCAGCAAGAATCACTCAAGTTTAACGAAAAGGAATCAAGGGGGGATGCAAGGGCTTCCACAGGTAGCTTCCACAGCCAGCACTGACTTTACGCGTTAAGTATGGGGATCAGGGTATCTTCAAGTCGGGCTTTCTCGACTAGAGCCTGTAATGTTGGTATGATCGCGTCGATCTCAGAGACTATAAGAGCTAGATACTCCAGATTTGGAACTTAAGCTTGCCTAATCCCTAGGCAGTTCAAGTTTGTTTTCGATTTTCGTTAACTCATCCCGTTTCCGATATACACATGGGATCGATAACAATAAAATTTTGAATTTGAAAAAATTTTAGATGGCATTTGAATTATTAATCAAAATAATAACAATCTGTGAAATTTTCTTAAAATCGGTTGAGAAACACCTGAGATATCGAACCTTGAAGTTGAGTATGCAGTTTGCAGTATGGTTGAACACACACGCACACATACTTGCAAGCACTGACTGTACGCGTAAAGTATAGGGATCAGGGTATCGTCTAGTCGGGATTTCTCGACTAGAGCCTTCTTGTTTTTTAGTGGGTTCAGTCTATAACAAGCAAACTTACTCTATTTGAAAGCAAAATAACCAGCAGCTCACCAATTTCATATGATAAACTTGAGAAAATGTTTAATTTGTTTGCTAATTCTTTCTAAGGCACTCTTAGCTTACAAGAGTAAGGGAATGGATACATTGATATGTGTTCATGCTGCGAAATACGAATTAGGCTTTCAGCATAAACAGACAGTGGATATACAAAGCAAAATCCAATTCAAACATAGCGGTAGTCCGATAAGATAGCCGAAAAGATAAAACGAATTGAGGGGAAACAGGTGCTAAAAAGCTTGAAAAATGTGAAAAGTTAACAGAAATTCGAAACTCTGGTTTCCTCTCTTACTTTACATTCTCATTGGTTTATCATATGAAATTGGTGAGCTGCTGGTTATTTTGCTTTCAAATAGAGTAAGTTTGCTTGTTATAGACTGAACCCATTAAAAAAAAGGGAAAAAGGGTATATTGTTTGTGTGCAAAAGTATGTAACAGGCAGAAGGAAGTAAAGGGTTCAGGGTATCGTCTAGTTGCGATCTCTTGACTAGAGCCTTCTTTTTTGTGTGTTAAAAGTTGTTGCCGACCAATGAGTATATATATTTGTTTGTGTTTGTATGCTCATTGAATTCGAAGGCAAATCGTCTATGGACGGCCTGCTGCATGTGGCCTTGAGCCGTCTTTTTGTGTATGCATGCGGTGTGTCTAACGGAACGCAAAAATAATAACACCAATAACACGTGACGGTTGTCGTTGCTGAATCGCACACGCTGCTCAATGTTGTTTTGATACCCTTTTTTACAATATTTAATTAATGTCAATGCAATTATTAATATATATTAATGTTATATAAGGACAATTAATGTTAAGTATATGAATACAAAATGCGTTTATTTTATGGTTAGTGTTAATGTGCAAAAGTATGTAACAGGCAGAAGGAAGTAAAGGGTTCAGGGTATCGTCTAGTTGCGATCTCTTGACTGAGCCTTCTTTCTTGTGTGTTAAAAGTTTTTGCCGACCAATGAGTATGTATATGCTCATTGAAGTTGAAGGCAAATCGTCTACGGACGGCCTGCTGCATGTGGCCCTGTGCCATCTTTTTGTGTATGCATGTGTTTGCGTCTAACGGGACTAGGCAGAACGCAAAAATACTAACAACAACAACACGTGACAGTTGTCGTTGCTGAAACGCACACGCTGCTCAATGTTGTTTGATACCCTTTATTACAATATTTTATTAATGTCAATGACATTTTTAATATATAATAATGTTATATAAGGACAATTAATGTTAAGTGTATGAATACAAAATGCTTTTATTTTATGGTTAGTGTTAATGTGGTGTTTAGTCATTTTAAACCCTTTTCAATAAGTCATTAGTGGTCTACACAATTGCCAATATATACATAAGCACATATGGTGGAAGTCATATTTAGGTATCTCACGTTTGGCCATTCAATTGTACGAAGTTCATACAAAGCTATGCTGCTTTCCCATTTTAGGCATTAGCAAGCAGATAGAACCAAAAGTCGACCACCAACCAAAACAAAGTTTAATAATGGCCGCTCACTATCGTTATCTAACGCATCGCACACTTCGTGAATGAGTTGCAAAGCAGAAGTGATACTTATTTCCCCAGGTGCTATTAATTTTAAAAAATGTTAAGTTAACAGAAGATTGCGACTCTGGTTTCCTCTCTTACTTTACATTCTCATTGGTATATCCACTGTCTGTTTATGCTGAAAGCCTAATTCGTATTTCGCAGCATGAACACATATCAATGTATCCATTCCCTTACTCCTGTAAGCTAAGAGTGCCTTAGAAAGAATTAGCAAACAAATTGAACATTTTTTCAAGTTTATCATATGAAATTGGTGAGCTGCTGGTTATTTTGCTTTCAAATAGAGTAAGTTTGCTTGTTATAGACTGAAACCACTAAAAAAAAGGGAAAAAGGGTATATTGTTTGTAAGCAAAAGTATGTGACAGGCAGAAGGAAGTAAAGGGTTCAGGGTATCGTCTAGTTGCGATCTCTTGACTGAGCCTTCTTTCTTGTGTGTTAAAAGTTTTTGCCGACCAATGAGTCTACGGACGGCCTGCTGCATGTGGCCTTTAGCCATCTTTTTGTGTATGCATGTGTTTGCGTCTAACGGGACTAGGCAGAACGCAAAAATACTAACAACAACAACACGTGACAGTTGTCGTTGCTGAAACGCACACGCTGCTCAATGTTGTTTGATACCCTTTATTACAATATTTAATTAATGTCAATGACATTTTTAATATATAATAATGTTATATAAGGACAATTAGTGTTAAGTATATGAATACAAAATGCGTTTATTTTATGGTTAGTGTTAATTTGGTATTTGGCCATTTTAAAGCCTTTTCAATAAGTCTTTATGACCTACCTTATTGCCAATATATACATAAGCACATATGGTGGAAGTCATATTTAGGTATCTCACGTTTGGCCATTCAATTGTACGAAGTTCTATCGTTATCTAACGCATCGCACACTTCGTGAATGAGTTGCAAAGCAGAAGTGATACTTATTTCCCCAGGTGCTATTAATTTTAAAAAATGTTAAGTTAACAGAAGAGTGCGACTCTGGTTTCCTCTCTTACTTTGAATACTTTTTGCGTTATCTAACGCATCGCACACTTCGTGAATGAGTTGACAAGGCAGAAGTGATACTTATTTCCCCACGAGCCAATAATTTTAAAAATGTTAAGTTAACAGAAGATGACGACGCTGGAATCCTCTCTGTATATTCAGTCCTCTCTGTTGCCAACAAGCAGTTTCTTATGCTTTTGATTTTGTTGTGTGTTGCTTAGTGCGTTGTACACATTAATGTTGCTAACTGCCTGATCGCATACCGCGGCTCTTACTCTAAGTCCCATTAGGCTTAATGCTTCAATGGTTTCTATAAGGCAATTTCGCGTGTTATCGGACGTTCTTTTTGCATTGGTGCAATAGTACGAAAACGTATATTTCCACCGCTGAACAATGCCTTTTATCTGAAAAAATATAAAACTATTGGCAATCATTGGTTCTCTTTTGCCCTGACCAAAATCTATAAAACCGTCAATTTGGTCTGTTGTGCTATTGTACTCGAGCTCGGAACGTCCATGTATCTCATCAAACAAGATGACACAGTTCCGTTCGCTCTCTGACATATTAATTACATGCTTCAAAATGCTGTTATAGACCTTATCATTTATGCCCGGAGAAATCATTCTTATAGGGCGCCAATTCAGTAGTGTTCTGGGATTTGGCAGATTAAAAGAAAGAGCATCTCGCATGAATAGGTATCCTTTTGATGATCTGTAATTTAGATTCATCAAAAGGTTTTTTCTATGTCATTAAATTTTGCGACATGTTTTGTTTTTAATAGCAGTGAGGCAAAAAACTTGGAACCCTCATTTATATTTTGGGAACCATTATCGTGTTATTGCGCATCTTCACGCATTTTTCTGACCAGTTCGAATCATTTTCTTCTTTTTTTCTTCTAAAGCCGCGATTTCTTTTTGCAGTTTTTCTAACCGCACCCTCAAATTTTCATACTTAGTGCTTAGTTAAAAATGTGCATCCCGCCAGTATTTTTCGTTGCGACAGTGTAGCTCGCAACGAGGGCATCCAATTGGCTCTTCAATGTTGTCCATTTGTGGGCTATTGTCACTGTGCTCTAAACTAACTAATGCAGAATCACTATTTTTCAGAGCACCAGATTCTGTTGCATTATTTATTTGCACATTTATTATAGGATGGACATTTTTTTAAAATTTTTTTTGCGGAATGTCCTTTGCTGGAAATGCTTTCCGCATATAAGTAGCTTTTTATTATCTTTAAATATTGCTTTCACCTCGCAGATGGACATCCACTCCGACCGAAAAGAATGCAGTACGGAAGGTGGATACGTACTATTGCAATTCTTAATACAGCAATGGCGTTGCAGCGGTTTGTTTTGATTTAAATTGTTATGGTTGACCGGGTCTTCAATGTGACCTATTTAATTAAATTATATTTATATTAGGTGATGCTAAAATACACATACACATATAATCGGACAGACACTTACGGAGCAAGACATCTTGCAGAAACGAACAATTGAGCACAAACAATATGAAAATCACAGCTAAGGGAACAATCACAGTACTAAAAACACACATATATATATATATATATATATATATATAAACAAACAAGCGCATAAAAATAATTGTCAAAGATGTTTAGCGATTGCTTAAAACACCGCCATTCATATTTACTTGCATTGTAACTTACCCAGTTGCAGCGTTGGCATAGAACCAAATTTCAATCTACGCGTTGAAACGCATTCCTTTTCGAAGTGTAGATCACACACTCTAGTGTGGGTGTTTATTAAATCGATGTTAATCCTTAAGTTTTCGCACCACGCACTAGCACTTCTTTCGGGAACGCGAAATAGTTTTATGCCACCAACGCAGCCTTCAACCAAACACTTATATGGCACATTTTTTTTATTACTTTCCATATTTTCGATATGGCTTATACGTTTTAATTATTGTTATTATATTTTTAATTAATTAGATTTGAAAAAATCTGATTGTTTTGCCAATAATTTATAACTTTGATATTTGCGACCGTGTTGTTACAATTTCAAAGCATAAATGCACATGCACTTGAAAATTTACGCAACCACTCAAAGAAAAGCGCGCGCAAAAATTTGCTTGCCTTTTTATACCCTGATCCCATTAAAAATGGGAAAAAAGGGTATCATGAAGTTGTGCAAAAGTATGTAACAGGCAGAAGGAAGCATCTCCGACCCCATAAAGTATATATATTCTTTATCAGCATCAACAGTCGAGTCGATATAGCCATGTCCGTCTGTCCGTCTGTCCGTCTGTATGTATGAACGCGTCGATCTCAAAGACTATAAGAGCTAGAGACTCCAGATTTTGAACTTAAGCTCGCCTAATCCCTAGGCAGTACAAGTTTGTTTTTCGATTTTCGATAACTCATCCCGTTTCCGATATACACATGTGATCGATAACAATAAAATCTTGAATTTAAAAAAACTTTAAATGGCATTTTAATTATTAATCAAAATAATAACAATCTGTGAAATTTTTGTTAAAATCGGTTAAGAAACACCGGAGATATGGAACCTTGAAGTTGAGTATGCAGTATGCAGTATGGTCGTACACACACGCACAAATACTTGCAAGCACTGACTGTACGCGTAAAGTATAGGGATCAGGGTATCGTCTAGTCGGGATTTCTCGACTAGAGCCTTCTTACTTGTTAGTATAAAGACTAGAAGAAGGGTAAAGCTAAAAACAAGCAATTAAAGCTAAGCTCATATGTTAAAGTATCCTAATGTATTCAGCATCTGACAGTAGCCGTAGCTGCATGAACTTTTGCTTCAGCAACGGTCGAGCCGAGTTCAAACACTCATTATGAAGACTTTTTTTCTTAATTATTTTTATTTTTTACATATAAATGAATTTTTATATATATATCTAATGTTGATGTTATGTGTTTCAATCGTACATTTATTTCATTTTAAAAGAAGATAATTTGATTGTATTATAAAATTTTGTTGTGCCGACCAAAAAGTATGTATATGTATGTTTGTGTTTGTATGCATGTAAGTTACTTATTGGTGTCGGAAGCAAATCGTCTGCGGATGGCCTGCTGCATGTTGGCTTGAGCCGTATTTTTGTATATGCATTTCTGTGCGCCGAACGTGAATAGGCAAAACGCAAAAATACTAACAACAGAAAGACGTAATGGTTGTCGTTGCTGAAACGCACACGCTGCTGGTTATTTTGCTTTCAAATAGAGTAAATTTGCTTGTTATAAACTGAACCCACTAAAAAAAAAGGGAAAAAGGGTATATTGCTTGTAGGCAAAAGTATGTAACAGGCAGAAGGAAGTAAAGGGTTCAGGGTATCGTCTAGTCGCGATTTCTCGACTAGAGCCTTCTTGGATTTTTGGTGTCGAAGGCAAATCGTCTGCAGCTGGCCTGCTGCGAATTGGCTTGGGTCGTCTCTTTGTGTAAGCAAAACAACGTGCGGGTTGTCGTTGCTGAAACGCAAACGCTGCTCAATGTTGTTTTGATACCCTTTTTACAATATTCAATTAATGTCAATGAATTTATTGATATATATTTTTAATACAGGGACAAGTATATGTATGCAAAATGTATTTATTTTATGGTTAGTGCTAATTGGGTATTAAATCATTTTAAGCATGTTCATGAAGTCATTAATGATATACCTAATTCCCAATATACACATACGCATATATGCTGGAAGTCATATTTAAGTATCTTACGTTTGGCCATACAAAATATATATTATACTCTATACTACTCTCCCATTTGAGGCATTAGCAAGCAACCTCGGCCACCACACAACGGCTAAATGAAGTGCGACAACGTTTAATCTTCGTCTGGCGCATCGCACGCTTCGAGATATGAGAATCCATCTACATTAACATTCTCATTGGAGTTGACAAAGCAAATGGGAAATTTTCTTACCCACGAGCCAACTTGTTGCTCGACGAGCCCATTTCAGGCATTATCGTATCTGTTAACCAGATACGGTCTCCGGTTTCGTATCTAAGCTCATTACATTATCGTAGATTAATTTACAAAATGTTAAGTTAACAGAAGAGAGTGAATCTGCGTTCCTCTCTTGCTCTGAATACTTTTTAAGGTAAACAACACAAAAACATTTTAAAATTTAAAAAAAAAGTATATATATATATATATAAATTACATAAACTGCATCATAGACATAATATTAACCAAATTTTCTTGAATAGTTAAATGAAAATCATTTGTATTATATGTGAAATCTAAAATCGTAAAACCACACACACAGAGAAAGATTATAATATGCTTAACAACAATAACAGGAAACCGATATTTCTATAAACAGTCAAGTATAACAAATTATACATACAAAAAAATTAAAATAAATAAATAATGTACTTTAATGTTCATAAACAAACAAACAAGAAACAAAACACATGAAATTATCATTGATTATATATATATCACATATATATAGTTATTAAATTGATCAACAAAAACAAATAACAAAAAAGGCGTTCAGAACAGAACTTAACAAATTGTACAGAAAGATCAAGATCGATCAAACAGCTGATGACGGAGCAGATAGAGGAAGAAAAATCTGGGAAAAGATAAGATGTTGAATCGATGTTGAAAAGCAGTGCACGCAATGCTTTTTCGCTAATTGCGGGTAAAAAGTGGTTAACGTTGTTAACACTGGCAAGCAGTTTTAAAAACCAACATTTAACATTTAAATTAATTAGATTACGCGAGCAACAAAAAAAAAAAAACAAACCTTGAAATATTTAAGTCATTAACAGCTGAAATGGCGCTTAGTCATTACAAGTGAGATCGAGTATGTAAAAGATAAAATATTGTATAAAAATGATTTATTATTAATTATAAGTAAAACAAGTAAGATGGCTCTAGTCGAGAAACCCCGACTAGACGATACCTTGATCCCTATACTTTACGCGTATAGTCAGTGCTTGCAAGTATGTGTGCGTGTGTGTACGACCATACTGCATACTGCATACTCAACTTCAAGGTTCCATATCTCCGGTGTTTCTCAACCGATTTTAAGAAAAATTTCACAGATTGTATTTATTACGTTTGAGTGCCAAACAATTCTGTGAGTACCATATCCTGAATTTAAATGTTTTCCATTTAAATTACTAAATTTATAAAAGAGAGAGAGAGAGAGAGATAATAATAAATTAACTTGGCTGAAAATAATTAAATAGTATATATTTTGCGTGAATTACCAATAATAACAATCATTAGACCACCAAGCAGAATTCCATTGTTTCGCACTACTGTAGTCAGCATTATCATTATCCCGATCCATTGTTGAAAACTTCATGTTAATATTGTCAGTCAATGAATCACCAGCAGTTCCAGAATAATCTCCAAGCATTTTTAACTCATATGACTCTGCCTCGTTGCCGATGAAAAAGTGATTGAAGACAACACTGCCTATGCTAGGTACAAAGTCCTTAAGATATATGTAAAATTCGTGTGGCTCAAATTGTGTCAGCAAGTGAAGTTTCTCCAGTCCCAAAAAGAACTCTCCACGCAAATCTCCAAAGCCTGCCTTACACTCCTTCCAATTTCGAGCAAAGTCCACACTTCCATCAATTCGTCGCTGAACTACAGTCCAACCAGAATCTGCCAGTTCGTAGTCACAGGGAGCAGAGAATATTCCAATGTTGGGCAAACTCAACATTTTCAGACCAGTCGATTCACCCAGACAGTTTGAAGAGATAGAACTCAATTGCAATTCTGAGTACTTTGACGTAAGGTCGTTCAATTCTTTAACATTAGCATTGTTGTCGGAGATGAGTTTAGTTATGTGTTCATCCTTTAACGCGTTTTCCTGTTGAAGTTTTGTTAAAGTTGCACCCTGATCATTGTTTTGATTGAGAGCGGTCTCCAGTTTTAATAGTATAGTAACCCCTTGATCATGAATCTTAGATTGAAATTTTTCAAACTTTGCAGCGTTTGAGGTGCACTGCTGTTGAAGTTTTTTTATAGTTGCACCTTGATCATGAATTTGATTTTGTAATTCTCGCACTAGTTTTTGATTTGCATCGTTTGAAGCCTGTTGCTGTTGATTGTTTTGCAGTTGAAGTTGACTTATTGTAACCTTTTGATCTTTTATTGTATTTTGTAGTTCTCCAAACTGTTCTTCCTTTGATCGAACAGTGGCTGCATAGTTGAGTAACGGTTTGACGACCTTGTAGCAATATTTGCAACACGTTTCATCGTGTTCGCGAGTTTTCTTTTATCATTGTAGAAAACACAAAATTAGTTTTGACAATAGTGATACCTTGTTATTGAATAGAGAAGCCATCAATAGAATTATGGAAAGTCCTAGTTGCAAATTCTTTTTAATTATTCGCGATTTATTTTGTGTTTAACAATTTCTTGCGATTAATCAACATTGAACTCTGACCGATCTTGATCAATACATTTGTTTATATAATAGAGATAAGTATATAGTCCCCTAAAAAAAACAGCTTAATCCGGGTGGCGCTTAACGCTCGACTTTTTGGCGCTTATCAGAAGGTCTGACGTCATATTCAATTGCTAGAAATTTTAATACTGTGGTCGTTTGATACCCATCTAAGAAATAACAGAATAGAGGCATCTAGTCGAAAAATCCCGACTAGAGGATACCCTGCACCCTATACATAACGCGTACAGTAAGTGCTTGCAGGGATGTGTGTGACTTGACTTAAATTCAATGTTCCATATCTCCGGTGTTTCTTAACCGATTTCAATACACATCTAATGTGTCAAACGCCGTCTTCAAAGTTTTTCAAATTTAAGATTTTGTTGTTATCGATCACATGCGTGTATCAAAAACGGGGTGAGTTATCGAAAATCGAAAACAAACTTGTACTGCCAAGGGATTAAGCGAGCTTAAGTTCCAAATCTGGTCTCTAGCTCTTATAGTCTCAGAGATCGACGCGTTGATGCTGATCAAGAATATGTATACTTTATGGGGTCGGAGATGCTTCCTTCTGCCTGTTACATACTTTTGCACAAAACCATTATACCCTTTTTAACAATTTTTAATGGGTTCAGGGTATAACAAGTAAGAATTCTCTAGTCTAGTGAAAACCTAACTAGGAGATACCCTGAACCTGAACGCTAGATTAAAAACCTACAGTCATTGTAGTCGATATAACTGAACTTAAATTTCCGATCTGATCTTAGGTGTACCTTTCACAGATTTTCATAATTCTTCTATCCATAGTTTATATGCTTTTATGATTACTCGATTACTCGTGTAAATTGGAACTAAAACTTACGAGAGCTTAAGTCCCACATCGCAAGATGCTGAACAATATATAAATATATATAATAGGGTTAGGTGATGCTTCCTTCGGTCTGTTACATACTAAAGCACAAAACCATTATACCCTTTTACTTTTTTCATGATTTCCAAGTACAAAAAGCTAGTCACAACAATAATAATAAGAATGGTGCCAAGCGAAATATCTAATTGGATTCTTGCAACGCACAATTGAATTAGAAAGGCGCCAGCAACGCCACGATGCAACGTTGTACGCCACAGTAGCTGTCAAGTCATTACAGACAACATAGCTGCATTTTTTACCGCGTGTAAGCGGGCGGGATCCCGGGAACAACCCTTTTAGTACTGCTGCACTACAAAATAACCCGCAAAAAACGTCGAAAATTGAAGAGTAAGAGTTTTTAAAGAATTGCTTAGGATATTCGGATTGGTGCAAATGTACATGTTGATATGCTTTGTTTTGCTTGTCGTCAACATCAATATGGCATTTGGTTTAGGATCAGTTTGTTCGTTCATTCGAGTTTGTATTCTAACGAATTAAATTGTGTGAAAATTTGTTTAAAATTTAGTTGGTTTTAATTAGAATCAAGTAGCGTAAATCGAAGATACTAAGATAGTAACCAAAAGCAACAAGCAACTGTTGCACGCTATTGGACTTTGCGTGACTAATCGTTAATTGAACGGTACGTTAATTATATAGTTTAATATATACATATCGAAGAAGAAGAAGGCAAAAAAGAAGAAGACATTAAAAGTTGCAAACATTTAACCACCAAGGGGCGTCCTGAACGAATAACTTTTCTGGTTTCGTACACGACGAAGGAGATATTAAACAATGGGCCGTTTCTCACGTGAGCCAGACAACGCAACTAAGTCCTGCAAGGCGCGCGGCCCCAATCTACGTGTTCATTTCAAGAACACCCATGAAACCGCACAAGCCATCAAGCGGATGCCTCTGCGTCGTGCCCAGCGTTTCCTGAAGGCCGTCGTCGACCAGAAGGAGTGCGTGCCATTCCGTCGTTTCAATGGCGGCGTTGGTCGTTGTGCTCAGGCCAATCAGTGGAAGACCACACAGGGTCGCTGGCCCAAGAAGTCTGCTGAGTTCCTTTTGCAGCTGCTGCGTAACGCTGAGGCCAATGCTGACTACAAAGGACTCGATGCCGATCGTCTGGTCGTCGATCACGTTCAGGTGAATCGCGCGCAGTGCCTGCGTCGCCGCACATACCGTGCCCATGGTCGCATCAATCCCTACATGTCGTCGCCATGCCACGTAGAGGTTATTCTGTCAGAGAAGGAGGAGGTCGTTGCCAAGGCCGCCGATGATGAGCCCACAAAAAAGAAGCTCTCCAAGAAGCTGCAGCGTCAAAAGGAGAAGATGTTGCGTTCTGAATAAACATATGTGTTCTGAAACGGGGGCACTGGCGACGTAGTATGTCGACAGTTGCCCGGGCCGATGTTAAACAACTAAAACAAACATTTTTTTTAAACAATACAAACATAGAGATACAAATCAAAACGATTCGAATCGATACTTCGATTTTAGGAGTTCATTGTTCATATTAAGATATAAGGATGTCACATATGATTGGTGCACAGCGGTACCGTTGTACAGCATGTATTTAGCTTTGAATGTTTTTTGTGAAAAATGTGCCAAG
The DNA here is from genome assembly GCA_035044605.1 of Scaptomyza cyrtandrae. Classification (NCBI taxonomy): domain Eukaryota; kingdom Metazoa; phylum Arthropoda; class Insecta; order Diptera; family Drosophilidae; genus Scaptomyza; species Scaptomyza cyrtandrae. The sequence continues at coordinate 23,388 of JAWNNS010000127.1, read as the reverse complement.
TTAACAGAAATGAGAAACTCTGCGTTCCTCTCTTGCTTTGAATACTTTTTAATTCAATTGTGCGTTGCAAGAATCCAATTAGATATTTCGCTTGGCACCATGCTTATTGTTATTGTTGTGCCTACTAGTACTCGGAAATCATGAAATGGGTAAAAGGGTGTAATGGTTTTGTGCTTTAGTATGTAACAGACTGAAGGAAGCATCAACTATGGTTTTTGTTTGTGGTTGAATTTATTCTGTACAAGGTTTAGTGCATTTATTTGATTAGTTCTTGTGTGTGTGTTAATGCAAACAAATTGTATCACATGCAGTGCAGCTGGAATTCCACACATAAAGCCTTAGCAATCTACCGTTAGGTGGGCGACACTATGTTTCCCAATATCGAAATTAAAAAGAAAAAATTGTGAAAGCTACAAACTACTCAAGATCCAACACTACTACTCAAGATCTAACACTATAGTTAATGAATGGATACAAAAATATTAAATAAAAATTAAATAAGAGATGAGAGAATATAACAAAAACAAAGTACTGAGCTATTTATTTTGATTTTACGTGATACTAAACTTATATATTTACTACACTAAAAGCTGCCTGAAGCTAAACCCTTCCGCAACTCCCCCCCAACACACAAATACAACAGCAACAACCACACCGTATTTTCTTAAAAATATATATATATAGATTTAAAAAAACAACTTTTTCGACCCATCTGAACGAATTTGTTTTTACTTTCCTCCTCTTCCTCCCATATGCAGAAAGAGCAAAAATTAACAACAGCAATTCTATGATATATATTTAAACAATTTTTTGACACATTAAAAAACAAGTAAGAAGGCTCTAGTCGAGAAATCCCGACTAGACGATACCCTGATCCCTATACTTTACGCGTATACGCGTGTACGACCATACTGCATACTGCATACTCAACTTCAAGGTTCCATATCTCCGGTGTTTCTAAACCGATTTTAATAAAAATTTCACAGATTGTTATTATTTGGATTAATAATTAAAATGCCATCTAAAGTTTTTTAAAATTCAAGATTTTATTGTTATCGATCCCATGTGTATATCGGAAACGGGATGAGTTAACGAAAATCTAAAACAAACTTGTACTGCCTAGGGATTAGGCGAGCTTAAGTTCCAAATCTGGAGTCTCTAGCTCTTATAGTCTCTGAGATCGACGCGTTCATACATACAGACGGACAGACGGACATGGCTATATCGACTCGACTGTTGATGCTGATAAAGAATATATATACTTTATGGGGTCGGAGATGCTTCCTTCTGCCTGTTACATACTTTTGCACAACTTCATTATACCCTTTTTCCCATTTTTAATGGGATCAGGGTACAAAAATAAAAGAAGAAAGAATTATATATGATGATGAAAATAGTCTTAACTTTACAACCAGCAACATACAAAAAGGAAAGAAAACTTAACTTTGAATGTGTGGTTGCAATTCCTTCCAAGTATGGGTAAACAACACAATAACATTTTGAAATTTTCAAAAAAGAAAGTATATATATATAAAAATTACATAAACTGCATCATAGACATAATATTAACCAAATTTTCTTGTATAGTTAAATGAAAATCATTTGTATTATATATGAAATCTAAAATCGTAAAACCATCCACACAGAGAAAGATTATAATATGCTTGAAAACAATAACAGGAAACCGATATTTCTATAAACAATCAAGTATAACAAATTATACATACAAAAAAATGAAAATAAATAAATAATTTACTTTAATGTTTATAAACAAACAAACAGGAAACAAAACACATGAAATTATCATTGATTATATATATATCATATATATATAGTTATTAAGTTGATCAACAAAAACAAATAAGAAAAAAGGCGTTCAGAACAGAACTTAACATATTATACAGAAAGAAGATCAAGATCGGTCAAACTGCTGATAACGGAGCAGATAGAGGAAGACAAATCTGGGAAAAAATAAGATGTTGAATCGATGTTGAAAAGCAGTGCACGCAATGCCTTTTCGCTAATTGCGGGTAAAAAGTGGTTAACGTTGTTAACACTGGCAAGCAGTTTTAAAAACAAACATTTAACATTTAAATTAATTAAATTACGCGAGCAACAAAAGAAAAACAAACCTTGAAATATTTAAGTCATTTACAGCTGAAATGTCTAAGCGCCATTTCAGTTGACAAGTGAGATCGAGTATGTAAAAGATAAAATATTGTATAAAAATGATTTATTATTAATTATAAGTAACAAAACATAAATGATTTAAGCAACAAGAAAGAAAACCCCTAAGAAAAACAGAAGAAACAAAACAAATAAAACAGACAAAAAAAAACAAGCTAAAAATTAAAACAAAATTAAAGAAAATTATTTTAAAAAAAAACAATGCATTATTTTTTGTTCTTTTATTTTATTAACACTTGATTCGGTCATGAAAATGATTTAGTTTTGGATTGAGTTTTAGTGTATTTATTAATGTTTTAGTACATTTGACCAACGGTGGAACATCTGCTGTACATGTACTGTATATGGTATAAAGTTGGACAGAAAACATTCAAACGAAAGAAACTCATCTGGATACTAAGGAAATTCAGCAAACTTATCATAAGCAAAAAACTGCTTACCTAACAAAAGCATCATCATGGCATGTACATATTGGATTTCGTTCTGGAGCACAACTACCAAACCTTAAGTGAAGGCTTTCCAAGTTTTGCAAAATAGGTTTTTTTAGGAAAGTTTCGGTGAGCAATTGTACGCTGCACTGTGACTTTGGCTCTGTACCAAGTTATAATAATCAATGCTTAATTACATATGTTGTTTGAGGCGACTGTCTTTTTGAAAATAAACGAAATTCTAGCAAAAATTTTTTCTACAAGACATTGTTTTTGGTTTCTATGGTAAAAAAAAAGTAATTTCAAAACTTCTTTGCTTAGCAACGGACGTGTTTTTTTGTGCTCTTCGTTTTTTTGATTTTGTGCGTTTTACGTTTGTTTTTAATTTCGCGACTCTGTGCAAATAAATAGTTTTGTGACTTTGGGTTTCATCGGTTTTGTAAACCCAAGTTTTGAACATTAATTTAAAAAATTTATTTGCATTTATTTTGCAAGTGCCAAAATACAACAACGAACTGCAGTCAAAGCTCATTGCTTAAGTTGCTTAGTTTGCTTTGCCCTGCTAGTATTTTGTTTTTGTATTTTCATACTTGCACTCTTTTAGTTCTTCTGTGCTCGCTCTCTGTGCATAAAACCGTTTTTAGCTCTCACGCGCTCTTTTGTGTTGGTGCTGGTCCCGGTTTAAAATATTCCGTTGTTGTTGCTTACGGTTGCTGAGCTCGCGCCGGTACGTTTTTGTTTGTGTTTTGGTTTGTGAGTATTTACAAGCGTATTCTTACTATTAACCCTAGGGTGGTCCTTAACTTCTTTTTTTTTTTGAGCAGTATTTTTTTTCAATCATTAATTTAAAAAAAAATGTATTTGTGTCTCTCTCTTATTTATTGTATTTTTATTTGTTTATTTTTTTTTATTTTTAACAAAATAAAAAAAATTTATATAACAATGGATGTCTGCTGTTACAAGGGCTGCCAAGTTCGCACCAATACAAATATGGCTTTAATTAGCTGCTGGATGTGCCCAAATGTCGCACGTGAAAAATGTGCTGGGTCATCGACTTGATGAGCACCACTAATTTAGAGTGGCCATGTTGGTCTTGTTTAGAGCGGAAAAAAGACATGGCAAACTTTATGGAGACTCAGCTTGGCTTTGAGGGAGTTTTCGGCCAATTGAAAAAATTGTGCGATAATTTCTCAACTGTGCAGAGAAACTTTAAGGAGAAAAATCTCTTGAGTGATTCTCCTAAGCGCAAAAAAGGCAATGTTGGGCCGTCATCGGGACCGGTCATGTCTGAAATTCAGCCAAACAATCCTGAGACCAATTCTTCTGCCCCAGTCCCCATAATTAACGAGATAACGGATGTAAACGCTATAGTCCCTAAGGATGTTGTTTCATCTAATCCCGGTCCTTCGGTCTCTTTGGTGGTGGGTAATATATCCAAAGAGCCAAATATTCCATTAGCTAAAAATGTATCTTCGGTTGAAGACATAATAAAAAAATTTGTGGCCGTTCCACCTAAAAAACAAGTATTTGTTTCAAGGCTTCCCACTGATTTGACATCAGAAGATGTCACGGTCTATATTAAGGCCAAATCTAAAGCCAATTTCACGGTGGAGAAATTCAAATTTAATTATACTAGGAATATCTCGTCGTTTAAAATCAGTGTCTCGAGTCAGGACTTTAGCTCTATATGTTGCAAAGAGTTTTGGCCGGAGCACATTGTTGTTAATGAATATACTGCCAGGAAAAAAAATCGGCTTTGCCGAAATCTCTTGCCGAAATTCGGTCTCCGATTGTATCTCCCACCCCAGTAGCTTTGCCTCAAACTCTTCTCGATTCTGATAATTCAAAAATTCAATTCTTGATTAATTTACTTGGGATATCATTGAATCAAATAAATGATATCCCAAATTCTCTTAATAAAATGCTTGATCTGGTTTTTGTTTTGGATCCATCCTCCTCATCCATTACCCGATCACAACCCATATCTTATCAAGAGGATTTATACCACCCAACGTTGGAGGTGTCGATCACTTTACCCTACCGGGGGCTATGCCCCATTAGAAATTTCAATTTCGGAAAACCAATTTTGCAAAACTTACTCGGCTGTTGGCCCTGACTGACTGGTCTACCCTCTACGGGTCTGACAATTTGCACGTGGCAATCAGTATTTTTTATAATACTTTAAATTCTTTATTTGATTTGTGTGTCCTTTATGGAACGCCAAACAAGTCAAACAAACCTGTGTGGTTTACCAGAGAGTTGACAAATCTAAAAAATCGTAAATCGAAACTCTACAAGAGTTTCAGAAAATCAAGCTCTGCGTTAGCTTGTTCTGCATACTTGATTGCTCGTTCCAACTTTTCAGTCCTCAATAACCAATGTTACAGGAATTACCTGACTAGATGTAGATTACAGTTTCAGCAGGATCCTAAACGGTTTTTTGATTTCGTTAATGCGAAACGCAAGACATCGACTCTTCCATCTAACATATTCTTTGATAAAATGAAAGCCAATTCAGATCAGTCCATTGCCGATCTATTTGCTGAATTTTTTCAAACGACCTATAGCCCTTGTTTTCAACCAGTCGCCATGCCTTACCCCTATCAGCTTAATGCCTCAAATTGCATTTTCATACCGGAAATCACAGAGAGCTCACTACTTTGTGATCTTCAGGTTATTAAGCCCACATTTTTTCCAGGACCTGATGGAATACCAAGCTGTGTGCTTAGGTACTGTGCTCAGGATCTTTTAAAACCTTTGTATAAATTGTTTAGTTTGTCCGGAGAGCTATGCTCTTTCCCAAAAATTTGGAAAGAGTCTTATATTATTCCTTTGCACAAAAAAGGAAACAAATCTAATGCTCAAAATTATAGGGGTATCTCCAAGTTGTCTGCTATTCCTAAGATTTTTGAGAAACTAATAACCTCTCATCTTCAACATCTTTGTAAATCTATGATTTCACCGTGCCAGCACGGGTTCATGAAACATAGATCCACCTCTACTAACTTACTAGAATTCACATAATTTGTTATTAAGGGCTTTGAAGACAAATTGCAAACTGATGTTATTTACACTGATTTCAGTAAGGCTTTTGACTCTGTATATAACCTCCTTTTAATTTATAAACTTAAACTTTTGGGCTTTCCCAATAATCTTATTCTTTGGATTCAAGATTACTTAACTTTTAAAACTCAGAGAGTCTATTTTAATGGCTCAGTATCTAAAGCGGTGTAGGTCACTTCTGGTGTTCCACAAGGAAGTCACCTTAATCATTCTCGGGTACTTATGTATGCTGATGATGTAAAATTATGCATGTCAGCTACAAGTCTTCTGTCTGGTCATAGACTGCAAAGTGACTTAAAAAATTTTCAAACTTGGTGCAGAGTAAATTTACTGCATCTCAATTGCAGTAAATGCAAAGTTATGTCTTTTTATAGGCGAATGCTTTTTTTAATATCTATCTTCTGGATAACCTACCATTGGATCGGATTGATTTGGTTGAGGATTTGGGTATCTTAATGGACCCAAAGCTTAAGTTTGACAAGCATATTGCTTTAATCTCAAATCGAGCATCAAGTGTCTTGGGGTTCATTAAACGCTGGTCGAAGGAATTCGACGACCCCTACTTAACAAAAACTCTTAATGTGTCTTTTGTCCGACCTATTCTTGAATATGGAATATGGAGTCGGTACAAAAACAATTTTTGCTTTTTGCCCTTCGGGGTCTTAACTGGGACAATAGTACTAATTTACCTGCTTACCACAGTAGACTTTTACTAATAAATCATCCCTCTCTTAATCATCGTAGAACTATGCTAGCAATAACCTTTTTTCACAAATTAATAAATGGTGAAATATATTCCCCCATACTAATAAACCAAATTAACTTTGCTGTACCTATTAGAAGTAGTAGACATTTTTTACCAATAGCCCTGCATGCTTGCTTTTCTAACTATGCTATCCATAACCCTTTTCGGATCTTATGTTCATTATATAACGATCTTTCCCACCTTATAACTAGTACCCCTTCTGCATGCTCTCTAATAAAAAATTATCTTACGTCATTTGTCTACATGTTCGCGATCTTTGTAACCGCACGTTACGCTGTGCGCCCCTCGGTCGGATGGGCGGGAGGTGGGTCGCTTTATGCTTGGGTCCGCGCGTTAACAAGCCGGTGCTTGGTATCGTTGGGCCACTTGAATGTACTGTCCGTTAGTACATCTACGTCCAAATATATAAACAAAAGGAAATAATTTGATTGATTAATTCCTTAAAGGGATTTTGGTCTGATCATCATTTGTACAAATTTTATTGCGTTTGAATGCCAACCATACCAAACAATAATATGTAAAAATATTTGTAAAGTTCGTGGGGCTCAAATTGTGTCAGCCAGTGAAGTTTCTCCAGTCCCAAAAAGAACTTTCCACGTAACTCTCCAAATACTCCTTCCAATTTCGATCAAAATCCACATTTCCATCAATTCGTCGCTGAACTACAGTTCAACCAGAATCTGCCAGTTCGGAGTCACAGGGAGCAGAGAATAATCCAATTTTGGGCAAACTCAACATATTCAAACCAGTCGATTTACCCAGACAGTTTGAAGAGATAGAACTCAATTGCAATTCTGAGTACTTTGACGTAAGGTCGTTCAATTCTTTAACATTAGCATTGTTGTCGGATATGAGTTTAGTTATGTGTTCATCCTTTAAGGCGTTTTCCTGTTGAAGTTTTGTTATAGTTGCACTTTGATCATTGTTTTGATTGAGAGCGGTCTCCAGTTTTAATAGTATAGTAACCCCTTGATCGTGAATCTTAGATTGAAATTTTTCAAACTTTGCATCGTTTGAGGCGCACTGCTGTTGAAGTTTTGTTATAGTTTTTGATTTGCATCGTTTGAGGCCTGTTGCTGTTGATTGTTTTGCCGTTGAAGTTGACTTATGGTAACCTTTTGATCTTTTATTGTATTTTGTAGTTCTCCAAACGGTTTTTCCTTTGATCGAACAGTGGCTGCATAGTTGAGTAACGGTTTGACGACCTTGTAGCAATATTTGCCACACGTTTCATCGTGTTCGCGAGATTTCTTTTATCATTGTAGACAACACAAAATTAGTTTTGACAATAGTGATACCTTTTTTTTTTAGAACACTAACCGATTGACTATCAGATCCATAACTTAAATTGAATAGAGAAGCCATCAATAGCATTATGAAAAGTCCTAGTTGCAAATTCATTTTAATTATTCGCGATTTATTTTGTGTTTGCTGCACAGCTATGCAAATTTCCTACTAAATAAAACGAATTCCGTAACAAAAAATGAAACCTTGTCGTTGACAATTTCTTGCGATTAATCAACATTGAACTCTGACTAATCTTGATCAATACATTTGTTTATATAGAGATAAGTATATAGTCCCCTAAAAAAAACAGCTTAATCCGGGTGGCGCTTAACGCTCGACTTTTTGGCGTGTGAAAGCTTATCAGAAGGTCTGACGTCATATTCAATTGATACCCATCTAAGAAATAACAGAATAGATGGCTCTAGTCGAAAAGTCCCGACTAGACGATACCCTGCACCCTATACATAACGCGTACAATAAGTGCTTGCAAGTATGTGTGTGTGTATATATGTACCATTATACTGCATACTTGACTTAAATTCAATGTTCCATATCTCCGGTGTTTCTTAGCCGATTTCAATACACATCTAATGTTTCAAACGCCGTCTTAAAGTTTTTCAAATTTAAGATTTTGTTGTTATTGATCACATGTGTATATCGAAAACGGGATGAGTTATCGAAAATCGAAAACAAACTTGTACTGCCAAGGGATTAGGCGAGCTTAAGTTCCAAATCTGGTCTCTAGCTCTTATAGTCTCAGAGATCGACGCGTTGATGCTGATCAAGAATTATACCCTTTTTAACCATTTTTAATGGGTTCAGGGTATAACAAGTAATAATTCTCTAGTCTAGTGAAAACCTGACTAGGAGATACCCTGAACCTGAACGCTAGATTAAAAACCTACAGTCATTGTAGTCGATATAACTGAACTTAAATTTCCGATCTGATCTTAGGTGTACCTTTCACAGATTTTCATAATTCTTCTATCCATAGTTTATATGCTTTTATGATTACTCGATTACTCGTGTAAATTGGAACTAAAGCTTACGAGAGCTTAAGTCCCACATCGCAGGATGCTGAACAATATATAAATATATATAATAGGGTTAGGTGATGCTTCCTCTCGGTCTGTTACATACTAAAGCACAAAACCATTATACCCTTTTACTTTTTTCATGATTTCCAAGTACAAAAAGCTAGGCACAACAATAATAATAAGAATGGTGCCAAGCGAAATATCTAATTGGATTCTTGCAACGCACAATTGAATTAGAAAGGCGCCAGCAACGCCACGATGCAACGTTGTACGCCACAGTAGCTGTCAAGTCATTACAGACAACATAGCTGCATTTTTTACCGCGTGTAAGCGGGCGGGATCCCGGGAACAACCCTTTTAGTACTGCTGCACTACAAAATAACCCGCAGAAAACGTCGAAAATTGAAGAGTAAGAGTTTTTAAAGAATTGCTTAGAATATTCGGACGGGTGCATATCTACATGTTGATATGCTTTGTTTTGCTTGTCGTCAACATCAATATGGCATTTGGTTTAGGATCAGTTTGTTCGTTCATTCGAGTTTGTATTCTAACGAATTAAATTGTGTGAAAATTTGATTAAAATTTAGTTGGTTTTAATTAGAATCAAATAGCGTAAATCGAAGATATTAAGATAGTAACAAGCAACTGTTGCACGCTATTGGACGTTCCGTGACTAATCGTTAATTGAACGATACGTTAATTATATAGTTTAACATATAAATATCGAAGAAGAAGAAGGTAAAGAAGAAGACATTGAAAGTTGCAAACATTTAACCACCAAGGGGCGTCCTGAACGAATAATTAAAATAAATCAAAACGATTCGAATCGATACTTCGATTTTAGGAGTTCATTATTCATATTAAGATATAAGGATGTCACAGCGGTACCGTTGTACAGCATGTATTATGATACCCAATCGCATCTTTGTTGGAGGCTTCACTGACGGTACCTCACCGAACGATCTAGGGGTCAGCTTTAGCCACTTTGGCACTTTAATGTGCACAAATATTATAAGTGATAACGATAACTACAGCAGGCGCTACGGCTTTGTCACATTCCAGATCTAGGCAGGGGCCCAGAATTGCATAAGCCAGTGCGTCGTTATACATAATCGTCGGGTTAGCATTGCACACGCCTTCGAAAAGAAGTTATCACAGGGAGCTGGTAGCACTTATTACATGTCAACACAAGCGATGAGCACAGGACCGGGAACGGAACCCGGTCCCCGGAACCTGGTGCAATGCCCACATAACAAAACGGTGGAGCCAACTGTGGGCCAAATGTTGCACCTGGCTACTGGATGCAGGTAAATCCGTCTCCTATCCAAAATCAGCCAATCTATCGATACTTTAATACTGTGCCCACTGATTGCGCACCGTACTATAATCAGGAAATTAATTGCTCTGAGGTTTATAATGCGGCACCCAATTGCCCTTCAGAATGAATTGATATACAAGAATCAAGTTTAGGTGGTATGGCCAGGGAAGTCGATGCAGCCCACATCAATCCAAACGATCGTCTCAACTAATCTCATGCCTCAATCATGATCGTTTACACTACAGCCTGTAACTATACCTAACCTATTTACCTTTACAATTACTTCAGTTATTAGTCATAACACATTGGACTGATACTTACTGCAACTGCAACCTGCATTATTAATAACCATTATGGATATTATTTAAATCCGATTTCAAACTTCTTTTTTAATTAAGAAACTCATATAATACCTCTTAATGCTATAATAATATATATTGTTATAATTTTCCGTTATTTTTCTGAGTTAATATTTCGATACACCTTCACCAACTTTTGCTACATCAATGAGTGCCTTTCATTACGACTACTGAAATAATTAAATAAATTTAACTAATTTTATTAATTAACGTAATTACGTAATTAACGTAATTAAAGTTATTTTGACACACACATAAAATGTGACAAAACGGAAACATACCATAAACATACTTGAAGAGGACCCAAGGACTTAAGCCCAGATCATTCAAAAGACCAAAAAAAAAAACTTAACATGTTGAGATACAAGCCCTAACCAGAGCACTGCCTGCTGCAGTGGGCTTGAGCCGTCTTTTTGTGTATGCATGCCTGTGCATCTAACGGGCAGAACGCAAGAAATAATAACAACAACAACACGTGACGGTTGTCGTTGCTGAAACGCACACGCTGCTCAATGTTGTTTCGATACCCTTTATTACAATATTTAATTAATGTCAATGATATTTTTAATATATAATAATGTTATATAAGGACAATTAATATTAGGTATATGAGTGCAAAATGCGTTTATTTTATGGTTAGTGTTAATTTGGTATTTAGTCATTTAAAACCCTTTTCAATAAGTCATTAGTGATCTACCTAATTGCCAATATATACATAAGCACATATGGTGGAAGTCACGTTTAGGTATCTCACGTTTGGCCATTCAATTTTACGAAGTTCATACAAAGCTATGCTGCCTTCCCATTTTAGGCATTAGCAAGCAGATAGAACCAAAAGTCGACCACCAACCAAAACAAAGTTGAATAATGGCCGCTCACTATCGTTATCTAACGCATTGCACACTTCGTGAATGAGTTGCAAAGCAGAAGTGATACTTATTTCCCCAGGTGCTATTAATTTTAACAAATGTTAAGTTAACAGAAGTTCGAAACTCTGGTTTCCTCTCTTACTTTACATTCTCATTGCTCTGGTTAGGGCTTGTATCTCAACATGTTAAGTTTTTTTTTTTGGTCTTTTGAATGATCTGGGCTTAAGTCCTTGGGTCCCCTTCAAGTATGTTTATGGTATGTTTCCGTTTTGTCACATTTTATGTGTGTGTCAAAATAACTTTAATTACGTTAATTACGTAATTACGTTAATTAATAAAATTAGTTAAATTTATTTAATTATTTCAGTAGTCGTAATGAAAGGCACTCATTGATGTAGCAAAAGTTGGTGAAGGTGTATCGAAATATTAACTCAGAAAAATAACGGAAAATTATAACAATATATATTATTATAGCATTAAGAGGTATTATATGAGTTTCTTAATTAAAAAAGAAGTTTGAAATCGGATTTAAATAATATCCATAATGGTTATTAATAATGCAGGTTGCAGTTGCAGTATCAGTCCAATGTGTTATGACTAATAACTGAAGTAATTGTAAAGGTAAATAGGTTAGGTATAGTTACAGGCTGTAGTGTAAACGATCATGATTGAGGCATGAGATTAGTTGAGACGATCGTTTGGATTGATGTGGGCTGCATCGACTTCCCTGGCCATACCACCTAAACTTGATTCTTGTATATCAATCCATTCTGGAGGGCAATTGGGTGCCGCATTATAAACCTCAGAGCAATTAATTTCCTGATTATAGTACGGTGCGCAATCAGTGGGCACAGTATTAAAGTATCGATAGATTGGCTGATTTTGGATAGGAGACGGATTTACCTGCATCCAGTAGCCAGGTGCAACATTTGGCCCACAGTTGGCTCCACCGTTTTGTTATGTGGGCATTGCACCAGGTTCCGGGGACCGGGTTCCGTTCCCGGTCCTGTGCCCATCGCTTGTGTTGACATGTAATAAGTGCTACCAGCTCCCTGTGATAACTTCTTTTCGAAGGCGTGTGCAATGCTAACCCGACGATTATGTATAACGACGCACTGGCTTATGCAATTCTGGGCCCCTGCCTTGATCTGGAATGTGACAAAGCCGTAGCGCCTGCTGTAGTCATCGTTATCACATATAATATTTGTGCACATTAAAGTGCCAAAGTGGCTAAAGCTGACCCCTAGATCGTTTGGTGAGGTACCGTCAGTGAAGCCTCCAACAAAGATGCGATTGGGTATCATAATACATGCTGTACAACGGTACCGCTGTGACATCCTTATATCTTAATATGAATAATGAACTCCTAAAATCGAAGTATCGATTCGAATCGTTTTGATTTATTTTAATTATTCGTTCAGGACGCCCCTTGGTGGTTAAATGTTTGCAACTTTCAATGTCTTCTTCTTTACCTTCTTCTTCTTCGATATTTATATGTTAAACTATATAATTAACGTATCGTTCAATTAACGATTAGTCACGGAACGTCCAATAGCGTGCAACAGTTGCTTGTTACTATCTTAATATCTTCGATTTACGCTATTTGATTCTAATTAAAACCAACTAAATTTTAATCAAATTTTCACACAATTTAATTCGTTAGAATACAAACTCGAATGAACGAACAAACTGATCCTAAACCAAATGCCATATTGATGTTGACGACAAGCAAAACAAAGCATATCAACATGTAGATATGCACCCGTCCGAATATTCTAAGCAATTCTTTAAAAACTCTTACTCTTCAATTTTCGACGTTTTCTGCGGGTTATTTTGTAGTGCAGCAGTACTAAAAGGGTTGTTCCCGGGATCCCGCCCGCTTACACGCGGTAAAAAATGCAGCTATGTTGTCTGTAATGACTTGACAGCTACTGTGGGCGCCCAAAAAGTATTCAAAGTAAGAGAGGAAACCAGAGTTTCTAATTTCTGTTAACTTTTCACATTTTTCAAGCTTTTTAGCACCTGTTTCCCCTTAATTCGCTTTTATCTTTTCGGTTATCTTCCCGGACTACCGCTATGTGAATTGGATTTTGCTTTGTATATCGACGCACATGTCTAGTATTGGCACTGCTGAGAAGCCTAATTCATATTTTGCAGCATGAACACATATCAATGTATCCATTCCCTTACTCTTGTAAGCTAAGAGTGCCTTAGAAAGGAAAATTAGCAAACAAATTGAACATTTTCTCAAGTTTATCATATGAAATTGGTGAGCTGCTGGTTATTTTGCTTTCAAATAGAGTAAGTTTGCTTGTTATAGACTGAAACCACTAAAAAAAAGGGAAAAAGGGTATATTGCTTGTAAGCAAAAGTATGTAACAGGCAGAAGGAAGTAAAGTAAAGTAAGTCTAGTTGCGATCTCTTGACTGAGCCTTCTTTCTTGTGTGTTAAAAGTTTTTGCCGACCAATGGGACTAGGCAGAACGCAAAAATACTAACAACAACAACACGTGACAGTTGTCGTTGCTGAAACGCACACGCTGCTCAATGTTGTTTGATACCCTTTATTACAATATTTAATTAATGTCAATGACATTTTTAATATATAATAATGTTATATAAGGACAATTAATGTTAAGTGTATGAATACAAAATGCTTTTATTTTATGGTTAGTGTTAATGTGGTGTTTAGTCATTTTAAACCCTTTTCAATAAGTCATTAGTGGTCTATATAATTGCCAATATATACATAAGCACATATGGTGGAAGTTATATTTAGGTATCTCACGTTTGGCCATTCAATTGTACGAAGTTCATACAAAGCTATGCTGCTTTCCCATTTTAGGCATTAGCAAGCATATAGAGCCAAAAGTCGACCACCAACCAAAACAAAGTTGAATAATGGCCGCTCACTATCGTTATCTAACGCATCGCACACTTCGTGAATGAGTTGACAAGGCAGAAGTGATACTTATTTCCCCAGGTGCTATTAATTTTAAAAAATGTTAAGTTAACAGATGAGAGCGACTCTGGTTTCCTCTCTTACTTTAAATACTTTTTGATGTGTTCATGCTGCGAAATATGAATTAGGCTTCCAGCATAAACAGACAGTGGATACACAAAGCAAAATCCAATTCAAACATAGCGGTAGTCCGATAAGATAGCCGAAAAGATAAAACGAATTGAGGGGAAACAGGTGCTAAAAAGCTTGAAAAATGTGAAAAGTTAACAGAAATTAGAAACTCTGGTTTCCTCTCTTACTTTACATTCTCATTGACTTTAAATATTTTTTTGGCCTTGCCATGCGGCTCCTCATACCTCCCTCCCTAATGCCACTCGTTGCTTTTGTCCTTGCTTACAAGCAACAGCAGCAAGAAGGGCAAGCGCGACGAATGAATAAATGTAAAATATGTACCCGTGCATTTCTTTAGCATTTCAACATTTTTACTTTATTTTGAATTTTATTTACTTGTCTGCTTGCTCGCGCGCCCCTTTCAAAGCTGTTTGTGTTTTCTTTCGTAAACCAAAACTCACTTCTGATACTCTTACCAAGGCGAGAGCATATTCCATATGTGTAACTAAGACGTCTTCAAGCTTCTGTAGATTTAGATGTAAATGTAGATAGACTTTGGCACATAATGAAGTAAAACAGCAAAATATATATAAATTGCACATTGGTGTAGGTATTAACTCGTCGGTCATTTAGCTTCAGTACATGTGGTAAGCGTGACAGCAACAGCGTCTGCATTCACTTCACATTGCGTGCATTGTAAATGGAGAATAATTGTATTCATCAACACAACAACAGTAATAACAACAACGACGACAACGAAAAAAAATACAGATTTGCAAATTGTGTAAGGCAGCAAAAAAACAAAATAAACACAACCACGCACAAAAGCATATACTTATAATGTCAAACTGATTAAATACGTGCGGTGGGTAAGCATACACAACCACACACCAACACAAACACACACACACAAACGTATGCGCTCAATTTGTACATAGTCAGCTTGTGTCGCTTTCCTGGGTGCCACAAAATCTTTTCTAAAATTCTTTTGCTTAAAGTTTTTAGCGTCACGAGAAAAGAAAAATATATGAATATAAGCAAATATTTTTAAAAAAGCTTTGAGATGGTGAACGCCCTAAATGACTTTGGCGTGGTCATTGGCTGTGTGGATCGATGGAGCTGTATTCTTTGTACAAATGATTATTTGCATGTTGTCTCAAAAACAAAATGAAAGCCCAAAAGCAAATGGATGCTGTTATTGCAGATGGAGCAGCAGAGATGTGCTGCAACCTTTCAATAATCCTCACAGCATTTGCAGTACTCTATGGCAACCGGGTAAGTCCTTGGATGCTGCGATCTTATCTGTTCATATTGAGTGTGTGGATTGTAGTTTCATTGCTCATGGTTATTGGTATTATATTGGTGCGCAGTGTACAGGCTTATGTCTAATGAGGCACATACATTTACATTGAGAACGCATTGATTTTGCAGCACATGCCAAAGTTAATGTTATGTTGGCTTTTCTGGTGCCTGGGTGGACTAATATTTGATGTGATGTTTGTGCTCTTGTAAATCTTTGAGTTAATCTTTGGCGATTCCATTGAGGCTTTAACAAACATTTTGATATCATGCTTGACTAAGGGCAAGTTTTTTTTTTTAAATTTGTCACATGCTTATTTTTCTTTCTAGCTATCGAATTTGCTTTCATTTACGTTGTCTTCAATATTTATTTGAATCTTATGCATTCCTCCACAGAGAACAAACTTTACCAAAATCCCAGGTTGCGCTTTTTATTTTAATTAAAATTTTTTATGTACTTTGAAACAATAAACAATTTTAATATGTCTTTCAACTCCTTTTCTTACTTGTGCTTTTTTTCGTCTCTATTCTTGTTAATCTGTTCCTTCTCGTTCCGCTCTTCATAGGAATATCAATGACTATGTAGAATCTATAGATAATCAAAATGAGGCCAATATGTGTCAAAACTTGAGAATTGAGAACCATATTTATCTAGTAGCTGCTTTTTAAAGTCCTCCTTGCTTTTGTACTTTTCTGTGTAGAAGTATTCATATAGGTCAAAAAACATTTTGTCAACCCTTCTTTTTTATACACTGATCCCATTAAAAATGGGAAAAAAGGGTATCATGAAGTTGTGCAAAAGTATGTAACAGGCAGAAGGAAGCATCTCCGACCCCATAAAGTATATATATTCTTTATCAGCATCAACAGTCGAGTCGATATAGCCATGTCCGTCTGTCCGTCTGTATGTATGAACGCGTCGATCTCAGAGACTATAAGAGCTAGAGACTCCAGATTTGGAACTAATCCCTAGGCAGTACAAGTTTGTTTTCGATTTTCGATAACTCATCCCGTTTCCGATATACACATGGGATCGATAACAATAAAACCTTGAATTTGAAAAAATTGTAGATGGCATTTGAATTATTAATCAAAATAACAAAACAATCTGTGAAATTTTTATTAAAATCGGTTGAGAAACACCGGAGATATGGAGCATTGAAGTTGAGTATGCAGTATGCAGTATGCACACTCGCACACATACTTGCAAGCAATGACTGTACGCGTAAAGTATAGGGATCAGGGTATCGTCTAGTCGGGATTTCTCGACTAGAGCCTTCTTGTTTTTTTTTTGGGCATATTGAGCAGCCAATAAAAGCCATCTTTGTATTGATGCGAACTTGGCAGCCCTTGTAAAAAGAGACAGACATTTTATAAAAAAATAAATAAATCAATAAAAATGCAATAAATAAGAGAGCGAAAAAAAAAATTTTTTTAATTAATGATTGAAAAACTGCTCAAAAAACTCAAAAAGTTTAGGACAACCTTAGGGTTATTTGTATGAATACGCTTGTAAATACTCACAAGAACGAAAACACAAACAAAACATAACGGCGCGAGCGCAGCAACCGAAAGCAAGAACGGAGTAATTTTTAACCGGGACCAGCACCAACACAAAAAAGCGCGTGAGAGCCAAAAACGGTTTTATGCACAGAGAGCGAGCACAGAAGAACTGAGAGAGTGCACGTATGAAAATACAAAAACAAAAGGCTGGGCAAAGTAAACTAAGCAAGTTAAGCAGTGAGCTTTGACTGCAGGTCGTTGTTGTGTTTTGGCACTTGCAAAATAAATGCAAATAAATTATTTAAAATTAATGTTCAAAACTTGGGTCAAAGTCAAAAGTCAAAGTCACATAACTATTTATTTGCTCAGAGTCGCGAAATTATAGCAAGTTTAAGCGCACAAAATTTAAAAAAAAGAAAGAGCACAAACAAAACATGTCCGTTGCTAAGCAAAGAGAGCGACCGATTTTATTATCATATAGGCCATAATCAACCAGAGATTGTTGAGATATTTGGTACGCTGTATAATTGACGTTTTCAATCTTTGTTGCTAGAATGTTCTACATAAATACTTACGAATACCGTAAATAAAAGATGGCCAGGAGACTTGTCGCAAAGCAGCAGAGAAAATGCACATTGGTCAGATGTTAACTATATAACGTTACCATAAAAAATTTGCTAGTCGTCTTTATATATATATATATAAACGATATATGCTAACGAACAATGCTGTAACCTTTTGATTTAATCATTACTCTTATTTTTTTAGCATTTATAATGGTGATGTTGCACTGCACCGACGCTTCAGCGATTGGCAATCAAATGGCATTGATTAACAAGCAGCAAAGAAGAGTTTGCAGCAGGAGCAAAAGCAGCAATAGCCTACTCAGAGTTTCCCTCCCCTTTATCGAAACTACGTGCTTATCATCATTACAGTTTTGTTTTAGTGTACAGCAACGTTTCAAATACATGTCTGAAATGTTTGCCGAATGAGAATGGACTGCCAAAAAACCTCTGATTTATATTTGGTAGTTTGCAGCTATGCAATTGAAATACTGGATCTCGTGTCCGCCATACTTTTTGCCAGCTTCTCGGGCATGCAATATGCAGAACACGTAAGTCAAGTTGCTTAAATTTATTAAGATGAGTCAACTAAGTGCTGTTTACTATGTAGAAACACTGGACGTCATTGGCGGCTTTGATCTTCAGAATCCTGTGGATATGCTTCATTCTGACACTGCTATAGGGAATTCGATTGCTTTATTTGACCTATGTGCGCTACTGGTTGGTGTTCAACTGCCTGGGCATTATACTGGCCTCTCTTCTACTAATTTATGGGCTGACACTGAATGTATCAGTCAATTGGGAGGGCGTTAAGATAACCATTCTGCCTTTTGTGGGATTGGGTGAGCTAGTTGCTTAATCATTACCAACATAATCTATTTATTTCATTTTTTTACAGCTGTTGAGATGACGTTTGTTTATATTATTTACGTACTCTATTTGGATTTGATTAATAAAGAATTGTGGATACCGTTAACTACTCAAAGATTTCCAGGTGGTTGCGTCAATAGTAACAACAAAGACACCACCACCAGCAGTGAAACTCAACGTAGGGAACGCAGGCGCCTAAAAAAGATGTACATGAGAGAAAAGAGAGCAGCTCAAAGAGAGCAGCAACTCAAAAACAGTAATAGCAAAGTTTAAAAACCAATTTTTTTAAAGACGAGTCACAAAAGCAAAAGTCTATGCTATCGCCGTTTTTGATCTCCTACTCATGTAAGGCCACAACCAGAGCAGTAGGAGACGAGTCAAACAAGTTCCAAGCGCAATAGATGCAATATTTTCAGCAAATGGTCTAACTAGTTCTTACACCTACGAAAAGGCACAAAGATCATAATAGCTGGACGAATGCCCATAAAAATTAGTGCTGTTTAATTAATTGAGTTATATTTTTTGTATGAATGAAACAAACTGCGTTGAATTAAAATTTATAAAGCGTTTCGATAAGTTATTTAATCAAAGCACTTATTTCAATAGTTTTCTAATCTGCTTAAAACCCTTAATTTTGTGTGGCTCAAAATCACTTTCATTCTTCAACATAACGTTTGGTTTAACGTATTCTCACTAGCGTTTATCCCGGTAGATTTTTGAGTTCGTGGCTTTGCCTATATGCGAATCCCTTAAAGCATCTTAGCAGCAAATACTGCATTTACAGGAGTGTTTTGCGTTTTGTCTAGGCGGTGAGCGCTTTAAAATTATAACATTTATTATGCACTCACGAAAATTTACCAGTGTTAAAAACAACAAATTCCTTTTAAAATAATTTGCACGGGAGCGCAAGGAAGACGGCAAGATATAAAAACGGAAACATAAAGTCACAACTTGAAGCTTGTGCCGCGACTCATTACTTCTTCATTTCCTTGTTGCTGTCTTTGGCAGGCAGCGAACTCTTGACTATTTAAGCAAAAAATGTGTGTGCAAATTAACATTTATATATACACAAACACGCACAAAAGCATATACTTATAATGTCAGACTGATTAAATACGTGCGGTGGGTAAGCATACACAACCACACACCAACACAAACACACACGCACAAACGTATGCGTGACCTCCCTGAGGTCAAATATAATTTACTTTTATCTGCGCTCAATTTGTACACAGTCAGCTTGTGTCGCTTTCCTGGGTGCCACAAAATCTTTTCTAAAATTCTTTTGCTTAAAGTTTTTAGCGTCACGAGAAAAGAAAAATATATAAATATAAGCAAATCTTTTTAAAAAAGCTTTGAGATGGTGAACGCCTTAAATGGCTTTGGCGTGGCCAATGGCTGTGTGGATCGATGGAGCTGTATTCTTTGTGCAAATGATTATTTGCATGTTGTCTCAAAAACAAAATAAAAGCCCAAAAGCAAATGGATGCTGCTATTGCAGATGGAGCAGCAGAGATGTGCTGCAACCTTTCAATAATCCTCACAACATTTGCAGTACTCTATGGAAACCGGGTAAGTCCTTGGATGCTGCGATCTTATCTGAACAAACCTTACCAAAACCCCAGGTTGCGCTTTTTATTTTAATTTAAATTTTTTATATTCTTCGAAACAATAAACAATTTTAACATGTCTTTCAACTCCTTTTCTTACTTGTGCTTTTTTTCGTCTCTATTCTTGTTAAGCTGTTCCTTCTCGTTCCGCTCTTCATAGGAATATCCATGAGTACGTAGAATCTATAGATAATCAAAATGATGCCAATATGTGTCAGTACTTGAGAAATGAATGAACCATATTTATCTAGTAGCTGCTTTTTAAAGTCCTCCTTGCTTTTGTACTTTTCTGTGTAGTACACTTCAGCCCATATTTTTTTTTAGCAGCCAATAAAAGCCATCTTTGTATTAATGCAATTATAACTCGGTGTTTATATTTATTAGAATATATGTCCGCTTCATGCGACTTGTACTCCGTGATTCAAGCGACCACAAACGACTGACTCTTACTTCATGAGAGTTACAATTACCGTTGCTCGCAGGCAACAACAGATTACGACTACAAAACGGGAATGCAAGTCAAGCTGCGGTGTACAAATACAGTTATTTCCAACACTCCTCAGCGCAGTTTGTCTTCTTCTTAAACAAAATAAACTTTTACATATTCAGCGCAAACCCATTAAGTTTACAAATTCCTTATGCTTTACTTTACAAAGGTTTTTCGTTAATACATCAGAGATCATGTATTTGGTAGGTACATCTTCAATTGCAACTTCATTATTTCTTACCATATCTCTGATTTGATGATATTTAATGTCGATATGCTTACTACGCGCATGGAACTTAGCATATTTTGCCAAGCATTGGGCGCTTTGATTATCGCTAAATATCCTTATTCCAGATCCCTCACTAAAACACATTTCACGCATGACTTTGCGTATATATGCAGCTTCCTTAGCTGCCAGTGAGAGTGTCAATACTCTGCCTCAGTACTGATTAATGCTACGACGCTCTGCTTCTTTGACTCCCATGAGAATGCATGAATGTCTGCTGCAAAGAACGCCCAGCAACTGTAGGACTTCCGGTCCGTGCTGTCTCCAGCCCAATCTGCATCGACGAAACAGTGTATCGCCTGGCCGGTCATCTTGTAAAGCAAGCTCAACTCTGATGTGCCCCTCAAGTATCTTTATAAACGCTTGGCTCCTATTTCGTGCTCCTTGTGTGGATCTGAATTCCGCTGTGCTAGCTTTGTTACTGAGTGCAATATATCAGGCCGTGTAGTTATGCCTAGATACATTAGCGAACTTATCAACGATTGATAGCTACTTTGTTTCGTTCGGTGGCATTCGTCATCGTCGCATTTGACTTGAAATCCTGCCTCTAGAGGTATGGCATTAGATTTGCAGTTGTGCATACAATACTCACGCAGAAGGTTCTCAATGTAGTACTTATGACCGACAGTAACGCTGCCTGTTTCACCTTCACGATCAATTTCCATACCTAGGAAAAGCTTCAGCTGCCCTCCATCGACTACGTCGAACTCCTGTGATATGCGTTCCTTCACGTAACGAAACACCGTAACGAAACACCGGAGATATGGGACATTGAAGTTGAGTATGCAGTATGCATTATGTGCGTACACACACGCACACATACTTGCAAGCACTGACTGTACGCGTAAAGTATAGGGATCAGGGTATCTTCTAGTCGGGCTTTCTCGACTAGAGCCTTCTTACTTGTTTTAAAATGAATCTATAATTTATTTTTTCTTTTTGAGAGTCATGCAGCGAAACAGTAGAGGTATGATTTAGTAGGTCGTTTTGGCTTAGAGACCACTCAAATAATGAAGTGGGATATGAGGATCATTGTAGGGCGGGCAACAGCTGTGACACAACATCGATACATAATATTAATTTTGGCGCCCCACGTGTGGCCCGAACATTCGTTCGGCACCCGAAGGTCTAGTTCGGTTAACCCCAACATTAGGTAGAACAAGGGTCCAACATCTGCCCTTACCTTCCCATACCATGATTGGTTTTTATGTGCACACGTCAAAAGAAGAGTATTGAATTTTCGGAGTATTGAGCTGCAGTCATCCCTTTTGATTGGGTACATAACTACCTGTGAAAGCCCTTGCATCCCCCCTTGATTCCTTTTCGTTAAACTTGAGTGATTCTTGCTGGACAAGGATAACATATTGATTGCACATAATATCCGCCGAGGAACCACATACAGTTTAGTCTATTTTCCCTTCCCTGTCATCAAACCCCATTGTTCCGTTTTTATACCCTGATCCCATTAAAAATAAGGAAAAAAGGATATAATGGTCTTGTGCAAAAGTATGTAACAGGCAGAAGGAAGCATCTCCGACCCCATAAAGTATATATATTCTTGATCAGGATCAACAGCCGAGTCGATATAGCCATTTCCGTCTGTCCGTCCGTCTGTCTGTATGTATGTATGAGCCAACCGATCTCAAACTCAAGATTTTATTGTTATCGATGCCATGTGTTTATCGGAAACGGGATGAGTTATCGAAAATCGAAAACAAACGTGTACTGCCTAGGAATTAGGCGAGCTTAAGTTCCAAATCTGGAGTCTCTAGCTCTTATAGTCTCTGAGATCGACGCGTTCATACATACAGACGGATAGACGGACAGACGGACAGGCGGACAGACGGACGGACGGACGGACGGACGGACGGACAGACGGACAGACGGACATGGCTATATCGACTCGACTGTTGATGCTGATAAAGAATATATATACTTTATGGGGTCGGAGATGCTTCCTTCTGCCTGTTACATACTTTTGCACAACTTCATGATACCCTTTTTTCCCATTTTTAATGGGATCAGGGTATAAAAATAAAACTTGTTACATAGCAGAACTAAATTAGGTATGAACCTATATATCATTAATTGTATAGTCTATTATATATCCATATACAAATATTATAACTTGGTGTTTATATTTATTTAGTATATATGTCCGCTTCATGCGACTTGTACTCCGTGATTCAAGCGACCACAAACGACTGACTCTTACTTCATGAGAGTAGCTTAAACATAGACCATAAAAGAAGGTCTTGATCAAAAGGAACTTACAATTACCGTTGCTCGCAGGCAACAACAGATTACGACTACAAAACGGGAATGCAAGACAAGCTGTGGTGTACATAGGCAAATACTGTTATTTCCAACACTCCTTCTCAGCA
>JAWNNS010000126.1:0-17393 GCA_035044605.1 Scaptomyza cyrtandrae | reverse complement strand
AAAATACCCTTTTCCTGTTTCCTACATATTTCCGACATTAGTGTTGATAGTGTTGATAACCTACCATTGGATCGGATTGATTTGGTTGAGGATTTGGGTATCTTAATGGACCCAAAGCTTAAGTTTGACAAGCATATTGCTTTAATCTCAAATCGAGCATCAAGTGTCTTGGGGTTCATTAAACGCTGGTCGAAGGAATTCGACGACCCCTACTTAACAAAAACTCTTAAGTGTCTCTTGTCCGACCTATTCTTGAATATGGATCTTGTATATGGTATCCCAAATACAGGACTCATCAGGATAGAATAGAATCGGTACAAAATCAATTTTTGCTCTTTGCCCTTCGGGGTCTTAACTGGGACAATAGTACTAATTTACCTGCTTACCACAGTAGACTTTTACTAATAAATCTTCCGTCTCTTAATCATCGTAGAACTATGCTAGCAATAACCTTTTTTCACAAATTAATAAATGGTGAAATAGATTCCCCCATACTAATTAACCAAATTAACTTTGCTGTACCTATTAGAAGTAGTAGACATTTTATACCAATAGCCCTGCATGCTTGCTTTTCTAACTATGCGATCCAAAACCCTTTTCGGATCTTATGTTCAGTATATAACGATCTTTCCCACCTTATAACTAGTACCACTTCTGCATGCTCTCTAAAAAAATTATCTTACGTCATTTGTCTACATGTTCGCGATCTTCGTAACCGCATGTTACGCGGTGCGCCTCGGTCGGATGGGCGGGAGGTGGGTCGTCTTATGCTTGGGTCCGCGCGTTAACAAGCCGGTGCTTGGTATCGTTGGGCCACTTGAATGTACTGTCCGTTAGTACATCTACGTCCAATAATAATAAAGAAGTCGACTTCAGCATTGTCGTTCGCATGACTCCCAGTCAATTATCGCTATTTTTCTTATATGTTAACACAAATTTCTTTACTATTAATTTATATAATTTATATCTAGTTCCGATAAGCGTCTAGGATATAGTAAAATTCGATTTTCTTTTGGGATTCCTTTTGAGATGGTTTTGTCACATAGCGTTAAGAATCTAACGACAGCCAGTGACACCAGAAAACACTGTAGCATTTGCGCAGAGATAATAGTATACCCATCTCAGTTGTTGGCAACATCGTGTGGACACAATTTTCACAGATCGTGTTTCCACACCCAGGTTGGCAAAAGGAAGGTCTGCCCCGTTTGCAAACATACTCTGACCCAACTGATTTCTGCGTCAACAAAAAATCTTAGTCCTCCCGCGCCATCTACTTCAAATCCAAGGTGGCCCAGCTCCTTTCAATCTCTACAGACTAGGTCGCAAGCGAGACTTAATTTTCAACCAAAGGAAATGCCAAACTCAGACCAGAACAATATGTCACAGGGCTCATCAAATACGCAGCAAGATTTACCGAATATGACCGAGCTAATTCAGCAATCAATAGCTGAAGGCTTAAGAGTGGCCATGGTCGAGCAGTCTCGACTGATTGCTAGTAGTTTAGCCCACCAGACCAATAGATTGGTACGAGTCAGTCCGAGAGAAGATTTGCTGAACATATCGCCAGTGCAAAGGCAACCTTCGGTAGAAATAGAGCCTCAGACAACTGAGCAATTTCTTCGGATGCCAGTAGCAATGCAACCAACCTCGGGTTCCGGCCAGACTCAATCGGCAAGGAACTTTGAAGCATCGCACAATTCTCATCCTTCGGCATTCAAAACGCATGCCGGTGTTAGGACTTATTTTGCGGCAGTCGCGCAAAGTAGAAGTGAAATAGGTTCAGGCATCCGACCTGATCGAGTAATGGCCAACTGAAAAATTCGGTTTACTGGGAAGACTAGCATGACCATTGAGGACTTCATCTATACGGTAGAAGCGTTGACAATGCAGACCTTGGAGGGAAATTTCGACTTAACAGCCCGATACGCTAGTAATTTGTTTGACGAAAGCGCAAGTGAGTGGTTCTGGTGATATCATAAAAGCGAACCAGAGGTTTATTGGCCAGAGCTTTGTGCAGTTCTCCGTGGTCAATTTAAGGACGACCGAACGAACAGAAATAACAGGACTGAGATTGACCGACGAAGAAGCTAGCTCGGTGAAGGCAAACCACCAATACCCCCTTCTCGGCATACCTCGGCAGGTTAATGCAATTTCAGAAACTGGCATTGTCGTACGAAGAAGTCGAACAATATATTGAGTTTAATGTCTCAGCAGTAGACATATCGTGCTGGAATTGTGCCGGTAAAGGTCACCGGTATCAAGATTGCGTAGCAGAGCGCATAGTATTTTGCTACGGCTGTGGGAGAGCAGATACCTACAAGCCTAGTTGCAGAAACTGCAGCTTAAGCAATGCAAAAAACTCAGCTCCGCGTGCACCGCAGAAAAGTGCACGCAGACAATTGGTCAGCAAAGCTACCAACACAGACTAAGTAAGCAATTAGCTGAAAATTCCATACTACCCGACCTGACTCCGCCCTCTGAAGTGACATTCAACACTCGTGTTGACCTACACATTTTACAACCAAGCCGTTCAAAACGTCGTCAAATTGAATTTAAAAATAGATGACGCTTGGAACGGAATTCCATATTAGCGCCCAATTTTGTTAAGGCCCGAGTACCAAGAAGAGTTGAGAAGGTTTATTACAAACTCGAAGACCTTCAAGGACACCTTGTTGGCACTTTTCACGCTAAGGACATAAAACAATAACCCAGAACAAGCGTGAATCCCGCTCGCTGTGTTTCACACCAAGCGTGATTTTAGTGGGGGGGAAAATGTAGTGCGCTTGACCCAAAAATTTTTCTTTGTTATTATGCCGCAAATTATGCGAGCAATTCGTTTAAGCATAGTTTCGCATTGGGCTAGCGCTTGTCCCAAATATTTTGATTAGGTTATGCCTAAGGCTATGCAATACTTTGTATCTAAACCTAGTTTTGCTTTTGGCTGGCGCCAACTGGATTTAATCAGATGATTAATTAACTTGCTGATAGTTAGAGAAATGCAACTCTTAAGCCAAAACCGATCGCAAGATGGGGCTTCATCTCCGATGAAGGTCGTGGTTTCGGGCTCTTTGAATTTAGACAGTCGGGACATGCAGACGTATAATAAATGCGTTAATAAAAATATCAGAGAATTTTTCTTTACCTCGTGCAATATATGCTATAACCTTCAAAATGCAAGTAACTTCGCGTTCATAAAGCCACGAACAATTGAAAACTGTTTAAAATATAACAAAAATACAAGTACAACCCTCAGCCGCCGTCAACGCAGGAGAACAAATAAATAAAAAGATAAGAAAAAAAAACTATGTTTGCCACAACTTCCATGTGCATAACCCTGCGGAGTGATTAAATATATCCAGCGGAGTAATCAAATATAACCCAGTGGAGTGACTAAATAAATCCAGCGGAGTAACCAATTATAAGCCAGTGGAGTGAACAATTATAACCCCGCGGAGTAACAAATATATCCAACGCCCCCCCCGGCAGCCGCGAACCTGTAAACGGCCGACCAAACAAAAAAAAAATAATTTTTGTGTTATAAGTTCAAATACCCTAAAATTAGTTTATGGTCAGGTTCAAAAAGAAATTTCTCGTCGAAAAAAAAAATTTTTTTTTATTAATTGAAATTGACTCTTAAAAATTCTAACTATATAAAACTAAAAAAAATATATAAAATAAAAAATTAATATAAAACAAGTAAGAAGGCTCTAGTCGAGAAATCCCGACTAGACGATACCCTGATCCCTATACTTTACGCGTACAGTCAGTGCTTGCAAGTATGTGTGCGTGTGTGTACGACCATACTGCATACTGCATACTCAACTTCAAGGTTCCACATCTCCAATGTTTCTTAACCGATTTTAATAAAAATTTCACAGGTTGTTATTATTTTGATTAATAATTCAAATGTCACCTAAAGTTTTTTCAAATTCAAGATTTTATTGTTATCGATCCCATGTGTATATCGGAAACGGGATGAGTTATCGAAAATCGAAAACAAACTTGTACTGCCTAGGGATTAGGCGAGCTTAAGTTCGAAATCTGGAGTCTCTAGCTCTTATAGTCTCTGAGATCGACGCGTTCATACATACAGACGGACAGACGGACAGACGGACATGGCTATATCGACTCGACTGTTGATGCTGATAAAGAATATATATACTTTATGGGGTCGGAGATGCTTCCTTCTGCCTGTTACATACTTTTGCACAACTTCATGATACCCTTTTTTCCCATTTTTAATGGGATCAGGGTATAAAAACAAATTAAATAATAAATAATTAAAAATTAAACAATAGACTAAAATAAACAATGCTAAAAAAAAAAAAAACACCCCAGTGCAACTCTTTGCAACGGCAAAAGATATTTTGGACGTCTAGGAGAACATGTAAGTGCTGCTATCATTATTTTTTTTTCGTTTGCTATTATTTTTTTCCAGCCAGTGATAAGTGAATGTGCTATAGCACACCAGCAAGGCCGCTCTCTTAAAGATAAGAAAAGCTTGCACCTCCCTCAGCTTCTTCTAAGCTCGCGTTGTTGTTGTCGTGCCTATTAACACTCGAGCCTTCTGCCTAATCGCCTGCGAGATATGCCATTTAATTACGGTGTAAGTCGCAAATCTGCATTCATGCAGATCGGTTGTATCGCGCGCATGCAAAAGTGATTTTATTTCTCTTTTTTGCTTTAACGGTACATTCTCTTGTGTGCTAAAAATAGCACAGAACGTAACATTCGGGCGCTGCTTCGCGCTGTTTCGGCATTTGGACAAAAACAAAAAGCATTAGGCGAAGTGCAGTGCAACGCTGCCCGCCGGGCAAGAAATTCACCTCACCCTGCGCAACGACGCAAAAGAGGGGCAAAAAAAACTTAGCTTATCAGCACAGTTGATCTGTTTATACCCTGATCCCATTAAAAATGGGAAAAAAGGGTATCATGAAGTTGTGCAAAAGTATGTAATAGGCAGAAGGAAGCATCTCCGACCCAATAAAGTATATATATTCCTTATCAGCATCAACAGTCGAGTCGACATAGCCATGTCCGTTTGTCCATCTGTATGTATGAGCGCGTCGATCTTAGAGACTATAAGAGCTAGAGACTCCAGATTTGGAACTTAAGCTCGCCTTAGCCCTAGGCAGTACAAGTTTGTTTTCGATTTTCGATAACTTATCCCGTTTTCGATATTCACATGTGGTCGATAACAACAAAATCACCGGAGATAAGGAACCTTTAAGTTGAGTATGCAGTATGCAGTATGGTCGTACACACACGCACACATACTTGCAAGCACTGACTGTACGCGTAAAGTATAGGGATCAGGGTATCGTCTAGTCGGGATTTCTCGACTAGAGCCTTCTTACTTGTTTTTTTATATAAGAAAAGCTCGCGCCACTCGCAGCTTCTTCTAAGCTCGCGTTGTTGTTGTCGTGCCTATTAACACTCGAGCCTTCTGCCTAAAAGTATGCCATTAATAATCTCTAATCGCCTGCGAGATATGCCATTTAATTACGGTGTAAGTCGCAAATCTGCATTCATGCAGATCGGTTGTATCGCGCGCATGCAAAAGTGATTTTATTTCTCTATTTTGCTTTAACGGTACATTCTCTTGTGTGCTAAAAATAGCACAGAACGTAACATTCGGGCGCTGCTTCGCGCTGTTTCGGCATTTGGACATAAACAAAAAGCATTAGGCGAAGTGCAGTGCAACGCTGCCCGCCGGGCAAGAAATTCACCTCACCCTGCGCAACGACGCAAAAGAGGGGCAAGAAAAACTTAGCTTATCAGCACAGTTGATCTGTTTATACCCTGATCCCATTAAAAATGGGAAAAAAGGGTATAATGAAGTTGTGCAAAAGTATGTAACAGGCAGAAGGAAGCATCTCCGACCCCATAAAGTATATATATTCTTTATCAGCATCAACAGTCGAGTCGATATAGCCATGTCCGTCTGTCTGTCTGTATGTATGAGCGCGTCGATCTCAGAGACTATAAGAGCTACAGACTCCAGATTTCGAACTTAAGCTCGCCTAATCCCTAGGAAGTACAAGTTTGTTTTCGATTTTCGATAACTCATCCCGTTTCCGATATACACATGTGATCGATAACAACAAAATCTTGAATTTGAAAAAATTGTAGATGGCATTTGAATTATTAATCAAAATAATATAATATATATATTTATAATAATAAATTTTTATTAAAATCGGTTGAGAAACACCGGAGATATGGAACCTTGAAGTTGAGTATGCAGTATGCTGTATGGTCTTACACACACGGGATCAGGGTATCGTCGAGTCGGGATTTCTCGACTAGAGCTTTCTTACTTGTTTTGTTCTTTTTTTGGGACATTTACGTGCGCAAATTTCTTTACCAAAAATTGAGACATTATTAAAACAATGGATAAGAACAATTTGTATGACTTGCAGCCTATAAATAAGCAGTTTGATTATGAAAAAATGTTCTCAATAGCAGGCAAATTACCTAAAGAAATTAGAGGTAAGTGCCGATCAGAAATTAAACGCATTACATGCAATGTGACTCAAAGCAGTAGTTTCACCACAACACCGGTGACATTTACTAACGCCATTAGCAGCACCACATACACCATGGCAAATGCTACAATAAGCAGCATCTGCCCTGGAATAAGCATCAATAACCAGGGAAGCTCTCTATTGACGGCTCTTAGCGATGCTGCCAGAAGACTTTTGAATGATCAAAATCGGAGAGCGGGCAAGAGAAAAAATGTAAAGACTCTGTCCCCAATCTCTAACTCGAAAAGAGTGAGCACCAGCCAGCTTATGAATTCGACCCCCACAACTAGTCAACAGATTTGCCATTTTCAACACGGATATCTCTACTAATGAAGAGAATGAGGTAGACATGATGAATGAGGATGCTGATGTTGACAGTGTTCATATGGATGAACAACAACATGCTGGAACCAACACTATCCTAAATTCGCAAGAATCATCTAACGGTATCAATCAACTTAAAGGCCCCAAGAAACCACCGCAAATTGTTGTTAATATTAACAGTTTAAATGATTTATTTGAACTTATAATAGAAAGTCAGTTTAAATAACGTTGTTGTCAAAGCAAATCAAGGGGAAACAGTCAGAATCTTCCAAAGACAGTGACACTTACAGAAACATTGTAAGTCATATGAAAAAAATTGGTATGCAGTTTCACACTTACCAAATGCAGTCAGAAAAAGCACACAGAATTGTTGTAAGAGACTAACATCACAGCACACAAAACAAAGACATAACCAATGATCTGAAATACTTAGGCTATGAAGTTCTTCATGTCCACAACCCTTCATTAAGAATTAATAAAGACAAAAAACGAAATATCTTTTTTATTAATATAAAGCCTTGTGCAAAAATTAATGAAATTTATCATGTAAGGACCCTTTGCCGACGGAAAATAAGAATTGAAAGGTTGCGAAAATCTACCGAAATTGCACAATGCCGTCGCTGCCAGGAGTACGGCCACACGGCTAAATATTACCACAAGCAACCCAATTGTGCAAGGTGTGGTGAAAATCACCAAACCACACAATGCATACCACAATAGCAAAAGTATACATAAATACAACGCCCTTCAAGGATGGACCAGCTCAGCGACGTCTTTACAATTTACAAGCGCAACAAAAATCGCAGCGGTCGAATATTCAGCAAAATAACTCATTCGATGTCCAAGAATTGTTAAAACAGCAACAACAACAGTTTCTGGAATGGCAACAGCAAATCCAACAACAACAACAACAGCAGTTTCTTATGTGGTTGCAGCAGCAGCAGCAAGAACAGCAACAGTGTAAAAGCCAAGCCAATCAACGACTTGAAAAACAATATGTTAAAACAATGGGCTGGGAATGAAATCAACTCCCAGTTCCATAACAACGCCTCAGCTCCACAATGAATCCACTAAAGATTCTTATTTGGAATGCTAATGGCATTTCAAGAAAAGCTAAAGAAGTTGAGCTGTTCGCGCAAAACAACAGCGTTGACATTCTTTAGGTGACGGAACTTAGAATCAAACGAGGGGAAACTGTAAAAATATATGGATATGCCTCCTATCCAGCACATAGGCCATCGCGTAATAACAATTGCGTTGGCGGGGCAGCGGTGTTTGTTAGGACAACTCTTCGCCATTTTCCACAAAGGGTCATAGAGACACGCAGCATTCAAATGTCATCTGTAAAAGTAGCCACAGAACTGGGTGACGTGCACTTCCACGCCATTTACTGTCCTCCCAATGTCAGAATCGAGGAAAGACAAAGGTACTTGATTGGTGGCGACTGGAATGCCCGACACTGGCTATGGGGCGACACTTACAATTCATCTCGGGGGCGAGAGTTAGCAGATGCCATCTCTTTAACTGGAGCTAAGATCCTTGCAACTGGCTCGCCAACTAGATACCCATATGTGCCCAGTCATACGCCTTCCTGCATAGACTTTGCAGTGTATCACGGAATACCAGATTCTCGAGCAACTATAACACAAAGCTGGGGTTTGGACTCTGATCACTTGCCCTTGATCATCAGTCAACACTTGGAGAGATCGGTTCATCGATACCACCGAAATTAGTTATTAATAGTAGCTTATTATCAGTTGATTGCATTTCAGGGCTAGCGAAAAGTACCTTAAACTTAATTTTAAAGTCAATTTATTCTGAAAATATTTATTTATTTTTTTGTGCTGCAACTGAGAAGTACAAATTAAAGCAACGAACGAAGTAAATGCACACAAGGCGCGTATAACGCAAATTGAAAAGTTTATCAATGAAGTGCCTAAGGAGAATCTCAGAGAACTGGAACACTTAATAAAGAAATCATGGAGTTTTCTTAGCTCAAGAATACACCACAAACCTTTGGCGACCACATGCAGGATGGCTACAAAACGCAGGTTAACATTGGCAGCAACATGTTTATGCAGGCTCGCATGTGGGCAAGGGTGTTGTAGCATGTAACGTCAAAGCCGAGTAGATGTTATTTTCGTATTACAAGATGGGGTGCACCCGCTGGCTCCGGCTGTATAATCGGTAGATGGAGGCTGGTTCCAATTTTGGTGTTTCTTATTATGGTATTAGGTGCGCTAATTCAAAAGCGAAGATTTCACCTGCAAAAAAATAATTGCATACTTGTAGGTATCATTTATTAATACTTTGGGACAAGCGCACTACATTTTCCCCCACAATTAAATCACGCTTGGTATGAAACACAGCGAGCGGGATTTGCGCTTGATAATTCTGGGATATTGTTTTATGTCCTTGGCGTGAAAAGTGCCAACAAGGTGTCCCTTAAGGTCTTCGAGTTCGTAATAAACCTTCCCGACTCTTCCTCGTACTTTTGCAAAGTTACTCTGCTGAAAGTTTTTCCTGAAAACTTCCTGTCCTACTGTGAAGGATACTTCATTTGATCGCAGGTTGTAAGCCTTTTCATTGCGGGCACACTTGTCTGCATAGCACTTTGTGCTTTGTCACGCAGCAGATCAAACGAGTACTCACTACTATAACTTATACTACGATCATCTAACACTTCTAGGGTTCGTAGCAATTTATAGTTTTCGCCGTTTGTGATCATGTTTTGACCAAACGCTAACTTGTAAGGACTTGTGCTAATCGATGAATGGAAGCTTGAGGGGAGAGCGCAACTTATGCTATTAAATTTCTCATTCCAATTACGCTGATTTGCATCTACATACGCTTTTATGGCCGACAGGACGGGTCTGTTGACCCAGATCAGATGCGTTTGCTTGGGGCGAGTACAACGCGGTATAAGTATGCCTGATATTGTGTTTATTAAGCAAGGAATTAAAGGTATGGGACTTGAATTGCACACCATTGTCTGAGGCGATTGTTTCGGGGATTCCAAAACAATGGAAAAGCTCATGTAATTTTTGATGGCGTCAGCGGTGACCTTCTTGACTGCCTTCACAAATGGAAATTTTGACATATGGTCTAATACGACAAACATGCCAACATTTCCCGAATTACTGCGTGGGTATGGTCCAAGGAAATTGACAAAAAGTTTTTGGAAGAATCTTATTGTCTGACCCGTGTGCCATTGGAGGTTTCATAGCTCTATTGGTAGGCTTAGTGGTATTGCAGATATCGCAGGCGTTTATAAAATTTCTCACGTCTGTGACCATGTTTGGCCAAAAATAGTACCGTCTTAATCTCTCAAGCACTTTATTTATTCCCCGAGCGGTTGGAATTAAGGCTTGTGGCACCCAAAGTTTCCAGCACATGTCATCTGCAACTTTGCCGTCAACCGTGTGTTCCGCTCTGCGGTAATTATATTCGCTTTCGATTTTCAGGTCGGGCAAGGATGAATTATTCTGTCGGATTTTTTTCTTGAGGGTCTCATAACCAGCAGCTTTGAACTCTGGTGACTCTAAATCAACTATAAGGCTATTGAGCGAGACATATGACAAATCTTCAGTGTACGTAAGTGAAAGTGCATCGGGGACAAGGTTCTGACTTCCTTTCTTGTGTTTTATTTGAAATTGAAAACCTTGTAATTTTAGAGACCAAACGCGAACTTTAACGAGACATGATCAGTGATTATGATAAACTCCTGACCTTCAACATAGGCTCTAAACTTGTTCACTGCTAGAACTGCTGCATAGCATTCCTTCTCAGTCACCGTATACTGCCTTTGACATCGATTAAGTTTTTTCGACATGAAAGCATCTCCTTCACTACTTGTCGGCATTAAAACTGCCCCAACGCCAGTAAGACTGGCATTACAATTTTGGGCTGTGCAAAACTGGATCGGATCACTTGTGACTTTTTAAAGTCTCAAATGCCTATTGGGCCTCTTCCGTCCATTCAAACTTCCGCTTTGCTTTAAGGGTGTCTGACAGTGGCTATGAAATAGCGGCATAATTCCTGATAAATTTATGGTACCAGCCTGTCATACCAAGAAACCTACGCACTTGCTTTACTGATCTTGGAATCGGAAAATCCTTAACGGCCGATATTTTTTCAGGCTCAGACTAATAAGACCATTGCCAATTATGTGTCCCAGATATTTAACTTCTCGTCGACAGAATTTGCTTTTTTCGACATTGAGAGTCAGATTGGCACCAGTTAACTGGAAAGCAATGATTGCCAACACTTCGAGATGACGCTCAAAGGTGTCTGAAATAATTAATAAGTCGTCCAGGTAAATGAACACTTCATTTTGCAGGTGGGCGGGTACTATTTTGTCCATAAGCCGTGACATAGAATGAGGAACATTAGTCAGTCCAAATGGCACGACAACAAACTCGTATAACGGACGACCGAGAACTGTAAAAGCCGTCTTGTCCCTAGAGTTTGAATCAAGCGGTATCTGCCAGAAGGCATCTTTAAGGTCCAGATTTGTCACAAATTCGGCTTTGATCAATCTACTTAAAATGCCGTCTATCAGAGGCATCGGATATGCGTCTTTGACGGTTACCTCATTAACCTTTTGGCTATCGATACATAGCCGGACTTTCCCAGTTTTCTTTACTAATACGACTGGAGATGACCATGCAGTATTTGATTCTAACCCTTTTTTTGATTTTGATTGATTATGATTATGATTGGTTGATTAACCCCGTCTTCCAAGAAGCAGCACCAGAGCATGAGGGCGTAAGTCGGTAGGTACAGCTATAATTGAAGCTAATATGGAAGTCACGACATCTATTTTTAAATTTAATTTGACGAAATTTCGAACGGCTTGGTTTTGAAATTGGTAGGTCAACACGAGTGTTGGAAGTTACTTCAGGGGGCGGAGTCAGTTCGGGGTGTATGGAATTTGTAACTAACTGCTTATCTAATCTGTGTTGGTAGCTTTGCTGACCAATTGTCTGCGTGCACTTTTCTGAGGTGCACGCGGGGCTGGTTTTGAGTTTTTTGCCGTGTTCAGGCTGCAGTTTCGGCATCTAGGCTCGTATGTGTCTGCTCTCCCGCAGCCGCACTCTCTGCCACGCACTCTTGATACCGGTGACCTTTACCGGCACAATTCCAACACGATATGTCTACTGCTGACACATTAAACTCAATATCTTGTTCGACTTCTTCGTACGACGAAACCTCACCATCAGTTTCTGAAAGGGGATTAACCTGCCGAAGTATCGGCTAGCTACGGATTGCACGAAGATCTCTCGCGTACGCACTAAATGTCTGAGGGCCTTCAACGAACTAGCTTCCTCGTACAAAATATCTCGTTCAACAAGTTGGCTATTACGGTATCGAATAATGCGGACAGTCTGTCAGCTAATGACGCGATCGCTCCATAAAAATCGTCGAACGATTCATTGGATCTCTGTCTGCGACGTTAGAATTCAGTTCTAATGTTCCTGTACGGTCGTCTTTGAATTGGCCACGAAGAGCCGCGCAAAGTTCTGACCAGTAAACCTCAGAAACACTTTTATGATATCGCCATCGCTTTCATCGAACAGATTACTCGCGTTTCGGGCTGTCAAATCAAAATTGCCCTCCAAGGTCTGTTTGGTCAACGCTTCGACCCTATATATGAAATCCTCAATGGTCATGGTATCCTTTCCGTTAAATCGGATTTCCCAATTTGCCATTATTTGGCTTACCCGATCTGGTCGGATGCTTGACCTTATTTCTCCTCTACGCGCCTGCCGCGGATGCCCCGCGCGGAGGCCGAAGGAGGTGAATAATGGGATGCTTCAAAGATCCTTGCCGATTGAGTCTGGCCGGCACCCGTGGTTGGTTGCATGGTTACTGGCAACCGAAGGAATTGTTCAGCAAACTGAGGCTCTACTTCAACCGTAGGTTGCCGTGGCACTGGAGATGTTTTCCTTAAATTTTCCGTTGGACTGACTCGTATACCATCGGATATGGCTTGAACCAATCTATTGGTCTGGTCGGCTAAGCTTCTGGCAATTAGTCGAGACTGCTCGACCATGGCTACTCTTAGGCCTTCAGCTATAGATTGCTGAATCAACTCGGCCATATTCGTTTGATCTGGCTGCATATTTGTGGAACCCTGCGACATATTGTTGTCAGTTAGGGTCAGAGCTTGTTTGCAAACGGGGCAGACCCTTCTTTTGCTAACCTGGGTGTGGAAACACGATCGGTGAAAATTATGTCCACACGATGTTGCCAACAACTGAGAAGGGTACACAATGATTTCTGTGCAAACACAACAGTGCTTTCTGGTGTCTCTGGCTGTCGTTAGATTCTCGACGCTATTTGACAAAACCATCTCAAAAGAAATTCCAAAAGAAAATCGAATTTTACTATATCATAGACGCTTATCGGAACTAGATATAAATTATATAAATTAATAGTAAGAAAATTTGTATTACCAGATAAGAAAAAAAGCGATAATTGACTTATATGAGAAATACATGGAAGGGTAAAAGGGATTTTTAAGCCTAATTTTTATATTGCGGCGGATAAAAAAAAATACTTCTTTATCCTAGTCCAGCAAATATGCATTAAGGTTTTTCGAGCGCTGGTAACTGCATATAACAGAACTACCAGCTTGGCAATGGTTATCCTATTGGAGTTATCCACCTGTCCAATAATCATCCTATACTATTTCTTATAAAAAAATAAAACCAGTAGGTTTGATAACCTGAAGGAAAAAATCTCTAAGCTGTCAGTAATTCCACGGCGGATGCTAGGCATACTATACATATTATCCTTGTCCAGCAAGAATCACTTAAGTTTATCGAAAAGGAGTGGAGGGTTAAATAACAAAAGTGAATTCGCTAAACTGTCGGCAGTTGTAGTTATGTGTACAAAAGGTATGCCTGCAGCTCAATACTCCGCAAATTCAATACACATCTTTTGATTTATGCACATAAAAACCAATTAATTTAAATAACATAAGAGAGGTTTGATAACAAAAACGGAAATTTCCTAAACTCTGTGATTCCGCGGCGGATATTATGTGTCACATCACACAGTTTAACGAAAAGGAATTAAGGCTTAGGGGGAAAATGTAGTGCGCTTGACCCAAAAATTTTTCTTTGTTATTATGCCGCAAATTATGCAAGCAATTCGTTTAAGCATAGTTTCGCATTGGGCTAGCGCTTGTCCCAAATATTTTAATAGGTTATTCCTAAAGCTATGCAACACTTTGTATCTACACCAAGTTTTGCTTTTGGCTGGCGCCACCTGGATTTAATCAGACGATTAATTAACTCGCTGATAGTTAGAGAAATGCAACTCTTAAGCCAAAACCGATCGCAAGATGGGGCTTCATCCCCGATGAATGTCGTGGTTTCGGGCTCTTTGAATTTAGACAGTCGGGACATGCACACGTATAATACGTGCGTTAATAAAAATATCAGAGAATTTTTATTTACCTCGTGCAATATATGCTATAACCTTCAAAATGCAAGCAACTTCGCGTCCATAAAGCCACGAACAATTGAAAACAGTTTAAAATAAAACAAAAATACAAGTACAACGCCGGAGAACAAAAAAAATAAAAATATAAGAAAAAAAAACTATGTTCGCCACAACGTCCAAGTGCATAACCCTGCGGAGTGACCAAATATATCCAGCGGAGTAATCAAATATAACCCAGTGGAGTGACTAAATAAATCCAGTGTGAGTGACCAATTATAAGCCAATTATAACCCCGCGGAGTAACAAATATATCCAACGCCCCCCCGGCAGCCCCGACCAGGGCCACGTGCAGCACTACTACGTGGGACTATCCGAAGTGTAAACGGCCGACCAAACAAAAAAAAAAAAATAATTTTTGTGTTATAAGTTCAAATACCCTAAAACTAGTTTATGGTCAGGTTCAACAAGAAATTTCGAGTCGAAAAAAAATTATTTTTTTTTGTTAAGTAAAATTGACTCTTATACATTCAAACTATATAAAACTGAAAAATATATAAAATAAAAAATAAAAAATTAATATAAAAAACAAATTAAATAAAAAATAATTAAAAATTAAACAATAGACTTAAATAAACAATGCTAACAAATAAATTAGTGTTTAGAAAAAAAAAAAAAAACCACCCCAGTGCAGCTCTTTGCAACGGCAAAAGATCTTTTGGACGTCGAGGAGAACATGCAAGTGCTGCTATCATTATTTTTTTTTCGTTTGCTATTATTTTTTTCCAGCCAGTGATAAGTGAATGTGCTATAGCACACCAGCAAGGCCGCTCTCTTAAAGATAAGAAAAGATTGCGCCACTCGCAGCTTCTTCTAAGCTCGCGTTGTTGTTGTCGTGCCTATTAATACTCGAGCCTTCTGCCTAAAAGTATGCTATTAAAAATCTCTAATCGCCTGGGCGATATGCCATTTAATTACGGTGTAAAATAAATATTTCCGCCCACTATACTACTATATATATATTATACATTATATATAAAAAAACTATTATATATATAAAAACTTTGCATTATTTGGCTATATAAAAAAAAAATAAAATAAAATAAATAAATAAAATAAAACAAAACAAAAACCAATCAAAATAAAATAAAATAAAATAAAGAAAATAAAATACAAAAAAGAAAGGAAAAAAAAGTTTATTTTCATTCTTTAATTAACATTCTAAAAATTATTTTTCTAAACAAAAAAAAAATTTTTTTATTATTTAATTTACATTTTAAAAATCAATTTCCTAACAAAAAAAAATTAAAATATAAATGATCATAATATATATATGTAATTCAATAACGAAGAATTTTAAATTTTTAGACAAATACCGGATCAGAAGTTTCTGACGATACATTTTTTTAATATTATTTTTTCTTGTTGAGTTGAACGACTTATAAAAAACATATATAAATTTTTTTTTAGCACTTTAGCTTTGTTTAGGGAATTCTTTTTGTGTGAAATTATAAAAGTATTATATAGGAACAATTTTAAAAATTGTTAAAACTCAAGAAAAACAAATCCTAATGAATAGAGCTACCTTTTAAGGAATAAATAAAATAATAATAAATATAATCTAGATATAGGAATATTTTGGATAAGAATAAAATGAATTGCAATAACCTTGTGCGTTAAATGAATCAATAAGTTTTTTTTGTTGGGAGTTTGGTTTAGGTGGGCAACAGCTGCGACCACAACATCAGTGTAGCGCAGCCAAACGAGAAAGACGGTGTGTCGCCTCCAATACCTTATGTGAGAAATATCGCGAGTCCTGTCCGTCCGTCACCTCACCCGTTCCCCTTTTTAAGGCAATAATAGAACAAGGGACCAACATCTCACCCTTACCTTCCCATACCATAGCAATTCACTGTGATAGTTAATTTAATTGGTTTTTATGTGTATATGTCAATAGAGGTTATTGAGTTTGCGGAGAATTGAGCTGCAGTCATCCCTGTTGATTATCTACACATAACTACTATTAAATCCCCTTCCATTTCTCCATGTCTCCTTCGGTAAACTAATGTAACTCTTGCTGGACAAGGTCAATGTGTTGTTTATACACATTTTTCGCCGCGGAGTCACCGAAAGTTTAGCGAATTCCCCTTTTTGTTATAAAACCTCTCGTATGTTATTTAATTGGTTTGGTTTCTGTGTATATATGTCAACAGATGTTTATTGAGAACTGAGCTGCAGTCATCCCTGTTGATCATCTATACATAGCTACCCTTCCATTCCTTACCTTACCGTTCCTTTTTCTAAACTTGAATTGTTCTTGCTGGACAAGGGTATTACGTTGATTATACATAATATCCGCCGCGGAATTGTGGAGTTTAGAGGATTTTCATTTTTCTGTTATTAAACCCTTCCACTTCCTTCTCGATAAATTCAAGTGATTCTTGCTGGATAAGGATACTATGTTGTCTATGCATAATATCCGCCGCGGAATCACTGACAGTTTAGAGAGTTTCTTTCGTGTTACCTGGCTTAATTAATTTCGTGGAGTAGTATAGGATGATTATTGGACTGGTGGACAATTGAGCTACAGCCATCCCCTATAACTATCTTCACTGAAGGTTAACTAAAGCCAAGCTGGTAGGTCTGTTTTATGCAGTTACTAGCGTCCGTTTTACCAAAGCCTTAACACATATTTGCTGGACGAGGAGAAAGCAGTACATTTTTTTTGTAATCCGCCGCAATATTAAAATTAGGATTAAAATACCCTTTTCCTGTTTCCTACATATTTCCGACATTAGTGTTGATAGTGTTGATAACCTACCATTGGATCGGATTGATTTGGTTGAGGATTTGGGTATCTTAATGGACCCAAAGCTTAAGTTTGACAAGCATATTGCTTTAATCTCAAATCGAGCATCAAGTGTCTTGGGGTTCATTAAACGCTGGTCGAAGGAATTCGACGACCCCTACTTAACAAAAACTCTTAAGTGTCTCTTGTCCGACCTATTCTTGAATATGGATCTTGTATATGGTATCCCAAATACAGGACTCATCAGGATAGAATAGAATCGGTACAAAATCAATTTTTGCTCT
>JAWNNS010000124.1:0-14047 GCA_035044605.1 Scaptomyza cyrtandrae | reverse complement strand
TCCGGGACGTCAATGCGTGCGGTCGACTCCGCAACATGGAAGAAGATGCGGAGGAGCACACCCGCACAGACGTGCCATGTTACGACCATCTCGCCGTCCGACCGGAGAAACCCAAACTCGATGTTCTTCTTACGTGCTCTGCAAATCCTGTAGACGTGCCCCCATGAATCATCTCTGTGCTCTCCCGACAGAATCAGCTTTTTGTATTGGCTAGCAGAAATACGTAGCTCAATCGCAAGTCGCTGAGCATCGTCAGCGTGACCACGCCGACGAGCATTCTGGAGCCTTCGCCTCAGTCTCCTGACCTCTTGGCGCTTGGTACTAAGGCCGGCATTCCATCAGACCACTTTCCCAGCGGCTCTTGGAGATCTGCGTCCGAGCACTCTTTCGCACACGTCGTGCACTAGCATGCGCACTGCAGATACTTGGCAGTCCAACGGCGTCACTGCATGATCCTCCGGCAATTCGGTTGTAAGCCTTGCCACTTCGTCACCGAACAATCGCCATGCATTTGTGAGCTTCCAGGACGGCACAGGAGCAAAGCTCTCAACAGTGCGTTCGGGATCGCGCCTGATCGCAACTGTGATGATATTGTGATCACTAACGTCCCACTCTTGCAATCACCAGTCATATGCGGCCCTCATAGACGCTTCTGCACTGACGATTGTCACGTCGATATCGCATTGCGCTCTGCGGCTATTGAACGTGTACACCTCGCTGGATACATTAAGTACGTCGGCTCGACTTCCGAGAATCCAGTCCACTAGCAGCTCACCACGCTCAAAGTCCAGATGCCTATGTGAAAGCTCAGAGAGCTTGCTGGCCTCCAGTAGCACCGCACCTAGGTACCCAATGTACGGCTCTAGTTCGGTGTTGAATTGGCAGTATACGGAGGTAAGGAAAAACGAGCCATG
Source organism: Scaptomyza cyrtandrae (assembly GCA_035044605.1). Lineage (NCBI taxonomy): Eukaryota > Metazoa > Arthropoda > Insecta > Diptera > Drosophilidae > Scaptomyza > Scaptomyza cyrtandrae. Next base: position 13,133 of record JAWNNS010000124.1, on the reverse strand, counting down.
TTTTCCGGTGACATTCACGCCTACTCTGAAGTCAGTAAAAAAGCGGCTATAATGGCATGCAGATGGCGTCTGGGTCGTAAACGATGACTGCTGCCTTCAAACGCTTGTCGGCGAAAACACGCATTCCCGCTGGGAAGCCCGTTATCCGTCCAGCCGGGTCTGCGTATGGCTTCTGGACAAGAGCGAAGTTGTGTTCAACTTCTCGCATGCAGGCTCCGAGCTCGATGTTTGCAGCTCGGCCACGGCCACAATTCGCTTGGGCATATAATGCCCTGAAGAGAGCCCCTTGAAAAGCCAGTTCTGGCAGCCCACCGGGCTGGTGCACTTCGCTGCGATGTGACCGGGCTGGCCACAGTGGCGACAGACTTCGCTCTTGAAGCAGCATTGCAACACTTTGTGGTCGAATCCGATGCACCTATGGCAGGCATAGGTGAAGTTGTTCATTAATACCTCCGATGGAATGCTGTTGTCCACATCAATGATGCTCACTTTGTGGAGCAGTCCCGTGTTTTTCGCCACGTTCAGCCCAACCTCCGAGAACTTGGCGTTCCCAACAACTCGCGTCAGCTCGCTTGCTGATGGCGTGCGAATAACAGCGCCACCACGCTTCAATTCACGCACCTCGTGTAAGCGGACGCCAAGCGAAGGTGCCACTTCCTTCATTATCTTTTCGGCTACTTCCTTGCCTGACAAGTTGGCGTCGCGGCTGGTGACGACAGCCGACCACTGCCTTCCTTGCTCTAGGAGCAGCAATTGGGGCAATCGCAGCGGCGGCTGAGGTTTGAAAAATAGTCGGCTGTGTGTTCGTGCTTGGTAGTGCGTCCCTGCTCTCCGTACGACCTTCTAGAACACCGGCGTGGACCACAAGTTTAGCGACCACTGCGTCGTACTTGGCAGCGGTGTCGAAGATCTTCATGGCTGCAGCTGGCTCCAGCCTAGCGTGCAGCACAGCCTCCTTCACAGCGCGCTGGATAGCTGCGAGTTCCATTAGGCTGGTCACCATGTCCCTGGCAGTCGGCGGGCGTGCAGAGCACGCGTTTGCGGCACGGAAGGTGGAGAGCGTTGCCGTAAGCGGCTTAGGAGCCGTGGCGCCATCAGCGACAACGGGGTGGACGGAGACGGGGACGGCAACGGGGACGTTGGCGGCGGCGGCGGCGGGGATTGCGGCGTGGATGATAGCGAAAACGGCTGTGGGGGCAACGGGTTCGGCAGAGCGGGCAGACGAGAAGACAATGGACAGTGGAACCGCGTCAGCGTCGGCGGTGGTGGCGATGATGGCAGCAACGGTGGCAACATCCAGTAACGCGTACTTCCTCACCATTCCCTCGTCAATAGACTCGGTGTGCCTCTCTCTGGCCCTCCTGGCTTTGGCCTTTCACGCCTTGCACTCACTCTTCTCTGATGCAGCGCTTCTCTCCGATACATCAGAGGCATCGCCTCTCTTTCGCGCAGTAGAGTAACCTGTATAACGCCACCTATCGGCGTTATCCCGCACTTAAGGTCTACTGCTCACCGGTGTAAGCTTATTTAACGTGACGTTTTCCATATGAAGAATTATAGCCACGGTGCTCATATATCCGAGGATATAGAACAGCGAGTTTGATATAAGCGCCAGACAAGCGCCCCCTTTACAGTACCAGTTTTTAAATGCACACTGTTCGTGTGTACAATAACCCAATTGGTGAGGGTTTGAACTATCAGCGAAAACAAAACCACCACGATACTCCCAATGGGCAGCCTTGGATGGCTAACTCAAACCGTAGAACCGACAAAGGACTGGGGTGGCCTCCATGTTTCAGTTCCAACAGACTCCAATTTAGTGAACCAGAAGGGGTGTCTCTTTAAGTCGCCTCATACGACAAGCAGTGACATACTGTGGAGGATATTCTCGTGCCCGCCATTCACACGGGTGGTTCAGTTTTGGCTATTTAGCCCGGGACTGGAAGCTTACGTTGCGCCAACTCGCCTTCCTCTTCTTCCAGCTGCAACCGCCTTCCGAATGCAGCGTCTGCAAAAAGGTTCAGCCACTGGATTTTCCTCATATTCCTAGTCCATCAAGGTTCCGCAAGTCTGCATATAGCGGGCATACACATAGCACGTGTAGCCAGTCCTCAGACGCCACGCCGTAAATACATGCAGGCGTAGGCGTGTCGTTGATTCCCCTCACATGCTGACTTGCGTTCAGCGAGCCAGAGTCTCTTCGGCTAAAACGACCTCGTGGTACCGGAACAGTGTGCTCTTCATACCTGCTGATCATACTTGCGCTCCTGCTAGAGAAGAAGCTTCTCCACAAACTAACTTCTTGGCATCCAGACTCGATGAGTCTCCGTAGCACCGAGTTCCAATCGACGTGATCAAAGGCGCCCTTGAAATCAACGAAGATTCCAAGCAGATGTCTCCATACGTCCTCAACGCAAAATCCTGGTCGAAAACCAAATTGCCATCTGCTGCCGGTTGATAGTAGCTCCTTCATCCGACTCACTATGATTCCCTCAAGCACCTTGCCAAAAACTGGCAGCAGGCATATACCACGATAAGAACAAGGATCGCTCCTGTTCTTATCGGGTCCCTTGAGCAGCGCAACTACTCTTGGGCGTTTCCACTCCGTGGGGAAGTGGCTTTATTCCATACAGCGGAAAAAACAACGCTGTGAGGTGCTGAGGGATGGCGCGCCACAGCTCCTTGCAGATCGTATCGGTGATGCCGTCAATACCGGTAGAGGGGCGCATGCACCCACCTCCGCGACATCGAGCTCTGGTGGTGAGCGTGACCACGCCGACGAGCATTCTGGAGCCTTCGCCTCAGTCTCCTGACCTCTTGGCGCTTAATACTAAGGCCGGCATTCCACCATACCACTTTCCCAGCGGCTCTTGGAGATCTGCGTCCGAGCACTTTGTCGCAAACGTCGTGCCTTAGCATGCGCACTGCAGATACTTTGCAGTCCAACGGCGTCGCTGCATGATCCTCCGGCAATTCGGTTGTAAGCCTTGCCACTTCGTCACCGAACAATCGCCAGCGTGCATTTGTGAGCTTCCAGGACGGCACAGGAGCAAAGCTCTCAACAATGCGTTCGGGATCGTGCCTGATCGCAACTGTGATGATGTTGTGATCACTAACGTCCCACTCGTCCAATCTCCAGTCGTATGCGGCCCTCATAGACGCTTCTGCACTGACGATTGTCACGTCGATATCGCATTGCGTACTGCGGCTATTGAACGTGTACAGCTCGCTGGATACATTAAGTACGTCGGCTCGACTTCCGAGAATCCAGTCCACTTGCAGCTCACTACGCTCAAAGTCCAGATGCCTCTGTGAAAGCTCAGAGAGCTTGCTGAACCACAAGGGGAATACTGCGTTTGCGTCAAGCCCGAAGATGACAGGAATGCTACTGGCCTGCAGTAGCACCGCATCAAGGTACCCAATGTACGGCTCTAGTTCGGTGTTGAATTGGCAGTATACGGAGGTAAGGAAAAACGAGCCATGTTTTCCGGTGACACTCACGCATACTCCAAAGTCAGTGTTAAGCGGTTTCAATGGCATGCAGATGGCGTCTGGGTGTCAACGATGACTGCTGCCTTCAAACGCTTGTCGGCGAAAACGCGCATTCCCGCTGGGAAGCCCGTTATCCATCCATGCGTGTCTGCTTATGGCTCCTGGACAAGAGCGAAGCCGTGTCCAACTTCTCGCATGCAGGCTCTGAGCTCGATGTTTGCAGCTCGGCCACGGCCACAATTCGCTTGGGTAAAGCTAAACATTAATGTCTAGCTTGCACTCTCGGTAGCACAGCCCCGTAGACGGGGCAAGCCTCTGAGAGCATATAGTGCCCTGAAGAGAGCCCCTTGAAGAGCCAGTTTTGGCAGCCCACCGGGCTGGTGTACTTCGCTGCGATGTGACCGGGCTGGCCACAGTGGCGACAGACTTCACTCTTGAAGCAGCATTGCAACACTTTGTGGTCGAATCCGATGCACCTATGGCAGGCATAGGTGAAGTTGTTCATTAATACCTCCGATGAAATGCTGTTCTCCACATCAATGATGCTCACTTTGTGGAGCAGTCCCGTGTTTTTCGCCACGTTCAGCCCAACCTCCGAGAACTTGGCGTTCCCAACAACTCGCGTCAGCTCGCTTGCTGATGGCGTGCGAATAACCGCGCCACCACGCTTCAATTCACGCACCTCGTGTAGGCGGACGCCAAGCGAAGGTGCCACTTCCTTCATTATCTTTTCGGCTACTTCCTTGCCTGACAAGTTGGCGTCGCGGCTGGTGACGACAGCCGACCACTGCCTTCCTTGCTCTAGGAGCAGCAATTGGGGCAATCGCAGCGGCGGCTGAGGTTTGAAAAATAGTCGGCTGTGTGTTCGTGCTTGGTAGTGCGTCCCTGCTCTCCGTACGACCTTCTAGAACACCGGCGTGGACCACAAGTTTAGCGACCACTGCGTCGTACTTGGCAGCGGTGTCGAAGATCTTCATGGCTGCAGCTGGCTCCAGCCTAGCGTGCAGCACAGCCTCCTTCACAGCGCGCTGGATAGCTGCGAGTTCCATTAGGCTGGTCACCATGTCCCTGGCAGTCGGCGGGCGTGCAGAGCACGCGTTTGCGGCACGGAAGGTGGAGAGCGTTGCCGTAAGCGGCTTAGGAGCCGTGGCGCCATCAGCGACAACGGGGTGGACGGAGACGGGGACGGCAACGGGGACGTTGGCGGCGGCGGCGGCGGGGATTGCGGCGTGGATGATAGCGAAAACGGCTGTGGGGGCAACGGGTTCGGCAGAGCGGGCAGACGAGAAGACAATGGACAGTGGAACCGCGTCAGCGTCGGCGGTGGTGGCGATGATGGCAGCAACGGTGGCAACATCCAGTAACGCGTACTTCCTCACCATTCCCTCGTCAATAGACTCGGTGTGCCTCTCTCTGGCCCTCCTGGCTTTGGCCTTTCACGCCTTGCGCTCACTCTTCTCTGATGCAGCGCTTCTCTCCGATACATCAGAGGCATCGCCTCTCTTTCGCGCAGTAGAGTAACCTGTATAACGCCACCTATCGGCGTTATCCCGCACTTAAGGTCTACTGCTCACCGGTGTAAGCTTATTTAACGTGACGTTTTCCATATGAAGAATTATAGCCACGGTGCTCATATATCCGAGGATATAGAACAGCGAGTTTGATATAAGCGCCAGACAAGCGCCCCCTTTACAGTACCAGTTTTTAAATGCACACTGTTCGGGTGTACAATAACCCAATTGGTGAGGGTTTGAACTATCAGCGAAAACAAAACCACCACGATACTCCCAATGGGCAGCCTTGGATGGCTAACTCAAACCGTAAAACCGACAAAGGACTGGGGTGGCCTCCATGTTTCAAATCCAACAGACTCCAATTAAGTGAACCAGAAGGGGTGTCTCTTTAAGTCGCCTCATACGACAAGCAGTGACATACTGTGGAGGATATTCTCGTGCCCGCCATTCACACGGGTGGTTCAGTTTTGGCTATTTAGCCCGGGACTGGAAGCCTACGTTGCGCCAACTCGCCTTCCTCTTCTTCCAGCTGCAACCGCCTACCGAATGCAGCGTCTGCAAAAAGGTTCAGCCACTGCATTTTCCTCATATTCCTAGTCCATCAAGGTTCCGCAAGTCTGCATATAGCGGGCATACACATAGCACGTGTAGTCAGTCCTCAGACGCCACGCCGTAAATACATGCAGGCGTAGGCGTGTCGTTGATTCCCCTCACATGCTGACTTGCGTTCAGCGAGCCAGAGTCTCTTCGGCTAAAACGACCTCGTGGTACCGGAACAGTGTGCTCTTCATACCTGCTGATCATACTTGCGCTCCTGCTAGAGAAGAAGCTTCTCCACAAACTAACTTCTTGGCATCCAGACTCGATGAGTCTCCGTAGCACCGAGTTCCAATCGACGTGATCAAAGGCGCCCTTGAAATCAACGAAGATTCCAAGCAGATGTCTCCATACGTCCTCAACGCAAAATCCTGGTCGAAAACCAAATTGCCATCTGCTGCCGGTTGATAGCAGCTCCTTCATCCGACTCACTATGATTCCCTCAAGCACCTTGCCAAAAACTGGCAGCAGGCATATACCACAATAAGAACAAGGATCGCTCCTGTTCTTATCGGGTCCCTTGAGCAGCGCAACTACTCTTGGGCGTTTCCACTCCGTGGGGAAGTGGCATTATTCCATACAGCGGAAAAAACAACGCTGTGAGGTGCTGAGGGATGGCGCGCCACAGCTCCTTGCAGATCGTATCGGTGATGCCGTCAATACCGGTAGAGGGGCGCATGCACCCACCTCCGCGACATCGAGCTCTGGTGGTGAGCGTGACCACGCCGACGAGCATTCTGGAGCCTTCGCCTCAGTCTCCTGACCTCTTGGCGCTTAATACTAAGGCCGGCATTCCACCATACCACTTTCCCAGCGGCTCTTGGAGATCTGCGTCCGAGCACTTTGTCGCAAACGTCGTGCCTTAGCATGCGCACTGCAGATACTTTGCAGTCCAACGGCGTCGCTGCATGATCCTCCGGCAATTCGGTTGTAAGCCTTGCCACTTCGTCACCGAACAATCGCCAGCGTGCATTTGTGAGCTTCCAGGACGGCACAGGAGCAAAGCTCTCAACAATGCGTTCGGGATCGTGCCTGATCGCAACTGTGATGATGTTGTGATCACTAACGTCCCACTCGTCCAATCTCCAGTCGTATGCGGCCCTCATAGACGCTTCTGCACTGACGATTGTCACGTCGATATCGCATTGCGTACTGCGGCTATTGAACGTGTACAGCTCGCTGGATACATTAAGTACGTCGGCTCGACTTCCGAGAATCCAGTCCACTTGCAGCTCACTACGCTCAAAGTCCAGATGCCTCTGTGAAAGCTCAGAGAGCTTGCTGAACCACAAGGGGAATACTGCGTTTGCGTCAAGCCCGAAGATGACAGGAATGCTACTGGCCTGCAGTAGCACCGCATCAAGGTACCCAATGTACGGCTCTAGTTCGGTGTTGAATTGGCAGTATACGGAGGTAAGGAAAAACGAGCCATGTTTTCCGGTGACACTCACGCATACTCCAAAGTCAGTGTTAAGCGGTTCCAATGGCATGCAGATGGCGTCTGGGTGTCAACGATGACTGCTGCCTTCAAACGCTTGTCGGCGAAAACGCGCATTCCCGCTGGGAAGCCCGTTATCCATCCATGCGTGTCTGCTTATGGCTCCTGGACAAGAGCGAAGCCGTGTCCAACTTCTCGCATGCAGGCTCTGAGCTCGATGTTTGCAGCTCGGCCACGGCCACAATTCGCTTGGGTAAAGCTAAACATTAATGTCTAGCTTGCACTCTCGGTAGCACAGCCCCGTAGACGGGGCAAGCCTCTGAGAGCATATAGTGCCCTGAAGAGAGCCCCTTGAAGAGCCAGTTTTGGCAGCCCACCGGGCTGGTGTACTTCGCTGCGATGTGACCGGGCTGGCCACAGTGGCGACAGACTTCACTCTTGAAGCAGCATTGCAACACTTTGTGGTCGAATCCGATGCACCTATGGCAGGCATAGGTGAAGTTGTTCATTAATACCTCCGATGGAATGCTGTTGTCCACATCAATGATGCTCACTTTGTGGAGCAGTCCCGTGTTTTTCGCCACGTTCAGCCCAACCTCCGAGAACTTGGCGTTCCCAACAACTCGCGTCAGCTCGCTTGCTGATGGCGTGCGAATAACAGCGCCACCACGCTTCAATTCACGCACCTCGTGTAAGCGGACGCCAAGCGAAGGTGCCACTTCCTTCATTATCTTTTCGGCTACTTCCTTGCCTGACAAGTTGGCGTCGCGGCTGGTGACGACAGCCGACCACTGCCTTCCTTGCTCTAGGAGCAGCAATTGGGGCAATCGCAGCGGCGGCTGAGGTTTGAAAAATAGTCGGCTGTGTGTTCGTGCTTGGTAGTGCGTCCCTGCTCTCCGTACGACCTTCTAGAACACCGGCGTGGACCACAAGTTTAGCGACCACTGCGTCGTACTTGGCAGCGGTGTCGAAGATCTTCATGGCTGCAGCTGGCTCCAGCCTAGCGTGCAGCACAGCCTCCTTCACAGCGCGCTGGATAGCTGCGAGTTCCATTAGGCTGGTCACCATGTCCCTGGCAGTCGGCGGGCGTGCAGAGCACGCGTTTGCGGCACGGAAGGTGGAGAGCGTTGCCGTAAGCGGCTTAGGAGCCGTGGCGCCATCAGCGACAACGGGGTGGACGGAGACGGGGACGGCAACGGGGACGTTGGCGGCGGCGGCGGCGGGGATTGCGGCGTGGATGATAGCGAAAACGGCTGTGGGGGCAACGGGTTCGGCAGAGCGGGCAGACGAGAAGACAATGGACAGTGGAACCGCGTCAGCGTCGGCGGTGGTGGCGATGATGGCAGCAACGGTGGCAACATCCAGTAACGCGTACTTCCTCACCATTCCCTCGTCAATAGACTCGGTGTGCCTCTCTCTGGCCCTCCTGGCTTTGGCCTTTCACGCCTTGCGCTCACTCTTCCCTGATGCAGCGCTTCTCTCCGATACATCAGAGGCATCGCCTCTCTTTCGCGCAGTAGAGAAACCTGTATAACGCCACCTATCGGCGTTATCCCGCACTTAAGGTCTACTGCTCACCGGTGTAAGCTTATTTAACGTGACGTTTTCCATATGAAGAATTATAGCCACGGTGCTCATATATCCGAGGATATAGAACAGCGAGTTTGATATAAGCGCCAGACAAGCGCCCCCTTTACAGTACCAGTTTTTAAATGCACACTGTTCGGGTGTACAATAACCCAATTGGTGAGGGTTTGAACTATCAGCGAAAACAAAACCACCACGATACTCCCAATGGGCAGCCTTGGATGGCTAACTCAAACCGTAAAACCGACAAAGGACTGGGGTGGCCTCCATGTTTCAAATCCAACAGACTCCAATTAAGTGAACCAGAAGGGGTGTCTCTTTAAGTCGCCTCATACGACAAGCAGTGACATACTGTGGAGGATATTCTCGTGCCCGCCATTCACACGGGTGGTTCAGTTTTGGCTATTTAGCCCGGGACTGGAAGCCTACGTTGCGCCAACTCGCCTTCCTCTTCTTCCAGCTGCAACCGCCTTCCGAATGCAGCGTCTGCAAAAAGGTTCAGCCACTGCATTTTCCTCATATTCCTAGTCCATCAAGGTTCCGCAAGTCTGCATATAGCGGGCATACACATAGCACGTGTAGTCAGTCCTCAGACGCCACGCCGTAAATACATGCAGGCGTAGGCGTGTCGTTGATTCCCCTCACATGCTGACTTGCGTTCAGCGAGCCAGAGTCTCTTCGGCTAAAACGACCTCGTGGTACCGGAACAGTGTGCTCTTCATACCTGCTGATCATACTTGCGCTCCTGCTAGAGAAGAAGCTTCTCCACAAACTAACTTCTTGGCATCCAGACTCGATGAGTCTCCGTTCAACGAAAATTCCAAGCAGATGTCTCCATACGTCCTCAATGCAAAGTCCTGGTCGAAAACCAAATTGCCATCTGCTGCCAGTTGGTAGCAGCTCCTTCATCCGACTCACTATCATTTTCTCAAGCCCTTGCCAAGAACTGGCAGCAGGCATATACCACGATAAGACCAGGATCACTCCTGTTCTTATCGGGCCTCTTGAGCAGCGCAACTACTCTCGGGCGTTTCCACTCCGTGAGAAAGTGGCCTTGTTCCATGCAACGGGAAAACAACGCTGTGAGGGGCTGAGGGATGGCGCGCCACAGCTCCTTGCAGATCGTACCGGTGATGCCGTCAATACCGGGAAAGCGACGCATGCACCCACCTCCGCGACATCGAGCTCTGGTGGTGAGGTGTCCGGGACGTCAATGCGTGCGGTCGACTCCGCAACATGGAAGAAGATGCGGAGGAGCACACCCGCACAGACGTGCCATGTTACGACCATCTCGCCGTCCGACCGGAGAAACCCAAACTCGATGTTCTTCTTACGTGCTCTGCAAATCCTGTAGACGTGCCCCCATGAATCATCTCTGTGCTCTCCCGACAGAATCAGCTTTTTGTATTGGCTAGCAGAAATACGTAGCTCAATCGCAAGTCGCTGAGCATCGTCAGCGTGACCACGCCGACGAGCATTCTGGAGCCTTCGCCTCAGTCTCCTGACCTCTTGGCGCTTGGTACTAAGGCCGGCATTCCATCAGACCACTTTCCCAGCGGCTCTTGGAGATCTGCGTCCGAGCACTCTTTCGCACACGTCGTGCACTAGCATGCGCACTGCAGATACTTGGCAGTCCAACGGCGTCACTGCATGATCCTCCGGCAATTCGGTTGTAAGCCTTGCCACTTCGTCACCGAACAATCGCCATGCATTTGTGAGCTTCCAGGACGGCACAGGAGCAAAGCTCTCAACAGTGCGTTCGGGATCGCGCCTGATCGCAACTGTGATGATATTGTGATCACTAACGTCCCACTCTTGCAATCACCAGTCATATGCGGCCCTCATAGACGCTTCTGCACTGACGATTGTCACGTCGATATCGCATTGCGCTCTGCGGCTATTGAACGTGTACAGCTCGCTGGATACATTAAGTACGTCGGCTCGACTTCCGAGAATCCAGTCCACTTGCAGCTCACCACGCTCAAAGTCCAGATGCCTCTGTGAAAGCTCAGAGAGCTTGCTGAACCACAAGGGGTATACTGCGTTTGCGTCAAGCCCGAAGATGACAGGAATGCTACTGGCCTGCAGTAGCACCGCATCAAGGTACCCAATGTACGGCTCTAGTTCGGTGTTGAATTGGCAGTATACGGAGGTAAGGAAAAACGAGCCATGTTTTCCGGTGACACTCACGCATACTCCAAAGTCAGTGTTAAGCGGCTCCAATGGCATGCAGATGGCGTCTGGGTGTCAACGATGACTGCTGCCTTCAAACGCTTGTCGGCGAAAACGCGCATTCCCGCTGGAAAGCCCGTTATCCATCCATGCGTGTCTGCTTATGGCTCCTGGACAAGAGCGAAGCCGTGTCCAACTTCTCGCATGCAGGCTCTGAGCTCGATGTTTGCAGCTCGGCCACGGCCACAATTCGCTTGGGTAAAGCTAAACATTAATGTCTAGCTTGCGCTCTCGGTAGCACAGCCCCGTAGACGGGGCAAGCCTCTGAGAGCATATAGTGCCCTGAAGAAGCCCCCGGAAGTCCACCGGGCTGGTGCATATCGCTGCGATATGACTAGACTGGCCACAGTGGCGACTGACTTCGCTCTTGAATCGGCATTGCAACAGGATCCAGTCTACCAGCAGCTCACCATGCTCATGGTTCAGATGCCTCCGAGAAAGCTCAGAGAGCTTGCTGAACCATAAGGGGGATACTGCGTTTTCATCGAGCCTGAAGATGTGTTGTGCGCTTGGTTTTAAATATGCCACAAACTATGCAACGGAATAGTTCCGCCATTGGCTAGCGCCACCTATATTCCGTGGTCAGCGCCACCTATGGCTAGTCAGCTGATTAGGTGAGCGCTGATAATTATAGAAATGCAACACTTGCATTGCTCGGGTCACCACCGATCGCGAGATGGGGCTTCATCCCGGATGCGGGTCGTGGCCTCGCCCTCTTTGAATTTTGACCGTCGCGACCGGCAGACGTGTGTTACGTGCGGTAATAAACTTATACAAGGAATTTTTTTTCTCCTCGTGCAAGTGATAGCCTTAAGATGCCATAATTAAATCGCATCCATGAAGCCGAACAATTTAAAATAAAATAAAAAGACAAATACAACCCCAGCCGCCGTCAACGCCCGAAAACCCAACAAAGACAAAAAAAAACAAGTAAGAAGGCTCTAGTCGAGAAATCCCGACTAGACGATACCCTTATCCCTATACCTTACGCGTACAGTCAGTGTTTGCAAATATGTGTGTTTGTATGTACGCACATACTGCATACACAACTTCAATGTCCCATATCTCCAGTGTTTCTTAACCGATTTCGTTTTCGTTTTTTTTTCGTTTTTCGTTTTTTGGACGTAGATGTACTAACGGACAGTACATTCAAGTGGCCCAACGATACCAAGCACCGGCTTGTTAACGCGCGGACCCAAGCATAAAGCGACCCACCTCCCGCCCATCCGACCGAGGGGCGCACCGCGTAACGTGCGGTTACGAAGATCGCGAACATGTAGACAAATGACGTCAGACAATTTTTTTTAGAGAGCATGCAGAAGTGGTACTAGTTATAAGGTGGGAAAGATTATTATATAATGAACATAAGATTCGAAACGGGTTATGGATAGCATAGTTAGAAAAGCAAGCATGCAGGGCTATTGGTAAAAAATTTCTACTACTTCTAATAGGTACAGCAAAGTTAATTTGGTTTATTAGTATGGGGGAAAGGTTATTGCTAGCATAGTTCTACGATGATTAAGAGAGGGAAGATTTATTAGTAAAAGTCTACTGTGGTAAGCAGGTAAATTAGTACTATTGTCCCAGTTAAGACCCCGAAGGGCAAAGAGCAAAAATTGTTTTTGTACCGATTCTATTCTATCCTGATGAGTCCTGTATTTGGGATACCATATACAAGATCCATATTCAAGAATAGGTCGGACAAGAGACACATAAAGAGTTTTTGTTAAGTAGGGGTCGTCGAATTCCTTCGACCAGCGTTTAATGAACCCCAAGACACTTGATGCTCGATTTGAGATTAAAGCAATATGCTTGTCAAACTTAAGCTTTGGGTCCATTATGATACCCAAATCCTCAACCAAATCAATCCGATCCAATGGTAGGTTATCCAGAAGATAGATATTAAAAAAAGGCATTCGCCTATAAAAAGACATAACTTTGCATTTACTGCAATTGAGATGCAGTAAATTTACTCTGCACCAAGTTTGAAAATTGTCTAAGTCACTTTGCAGTCTATGACCAGACAGAAGACTTGCAGCTGACATGCATAATTTTACATCATCAGTATACATTAGTACCCGAGAATGATTAACAACAGACGGAAGGTCGTTTATGAACAGTGTAAATAATAACGGTCCCAGGTGACTTCCTTGTGGAACACCAGAAGTGACCTGCACCGCTTTAGATACTGAGCCATTAAAATAGACTCTCTGAGTTCTAGAAGTTAAATAATCTTGAATCCAAAGGATAAGATTATTGGGAAAGCCCAAAAG